>CAKNYM010052981.1:165431-184001 GCA_932195095.1 Andricus curvator
ATCGTTTTTGGTTGAAATATTAACTATTACATGTTTCGTTAAAAAAAGATTTTTTTTGGTGGAGGATTCATCGTTTTAGTTGAAATTTCAACTATTCGGTCGTAAATTAACTTTTTGATGAAAATTCAACTGTTTTGTAGAAAATTCGTCTTTTGGAAATTCAACAAATTGGTAGAAAATTTAACTATTCGGTTGAAAATTAAATTTTTGGTTGAAAATTAAATGATTTATTGGAAAATTTTACTTTTTTGTTGGAAATTCGTATGAACATAGATTCGAGAGTGAACCAAAATCTCTGCTCATACAACGTCCTTTGAGCTGATTTTTCAAATATCAAGTAACTCGTTAATTAGCACAAAAAATGCATAACTTCCATGAGTGACTGGTTGTATAATAAGTTAATCAAACTCACCACACTGCACGATGGCTCTTGGAAGAGCAATAATCGGGAAGACACCGAAGATATCAATAATACAGAGAGTTGCAAAAGCAACTGAAAGTCCCGATTTGACTTCTTTAAATAGCAGCGGTATTCTTTCTCGATTCATGATCCTTCTAAGACTTCCGTCTTTTAGTTTTAGTTTTGCTAGATGTCCAGAAAGTATCAACACAGACCGGTTCTCCCCGATTCGTGTTTGTAACTTGAGACTATTGAACAGAGTCGGATAAAGTCTGCGGGAGCGAACGAAGACCCACAAAAGGCTTCTTTACTTCTTTGCAAAAAAAAAATAACACAGATAATCCGAAAATTCACTATAGTTCCTGAAAACATAGCTTAATATTAACTACATTTTGAAGGAGAAGAAATTAATAAACTTCCAAGAAAGGAAAATTTTGGAAACGAATTGAAACGCATTCACAACATTTAGTATTCCTAATTTCCTACCTAAGGTTTTTACCTAATTTTATTTTTTATTTTGATCAATCCACGAAATAGATTTAGAATCGCTAGTTTTATTTTGAAATTTCCAGGTCAATAACGCAGGTAATTGGTTTGAAGAAGAATTTTAGGTGCTTTTTCAAAGGTTTCAGAAAATTCTTTATTTTTGAAGAAATTATCTAAATATAAGCTTGAAAATTGTTCTTCAATACCAGCTATTTAATTTAAATTCGATATTTCAAAGATTTGATGTATTAAAAATTCGCTCGTGTATTTTTCGCATTTTCAAATGACTGAATTTTTCTTATTTGTTGAAGGATGAGTCTATCAAATATTTTATCAAATTGAAAACTGTTTCATTTCGAAAGCTTCAATTCAAAATGAAATAATTTTTATGTACACATAAATTTAAGAATTTAAAAGAATATAAAAAAATAACTGAAAAGAAAGATTTAAGCAATTTCTAAAAAATTCCAGTGAATTCCAAAAAACCACAGGTTTAACTTTTAATATTCAACTGGATTCAGAAGAACCCTACCAGTTAAAAACAAATTAAATTTAGAAGAACAAGGTTGCCACAGACTTTCCTTTTTTAATTTCCCTGACTTTTCCCTGACCTTTTTTCAACAATCCCTGACTTTTCGACATACCTAAAGCAAACTCTAAACCCAAAAAGAACTTTGAAAAAACATAAAATACATAAATAAAATGAAAAATAAAACCGAGATACACAAATTCAAAATTTGAAAGTGACCCATTTTCAAAATTCACTGACATTTCACTGATTTCCCTGACCATTTTTTTGTTCCCTGACTTTTCAAGGATTTCAAGGTCTGTGGAAACCCTGAAGAATTCAAGTGCATTCGGAAGAATCCAAAGAATTCTAAAAAATGCAAGTGAATTCCCAAAAATTCAGAAGAATATAAGTGAATTCAAGACAATAAGTACAAATTGAAGGTGATTTCCAAAAGAATCAAAGAAAATTAAAAAGAATTCAAACAAATAAGAAAGAATTAAAAAATAAATAAAGAGATTTCAAGATAATTCATAAGAATTAAAGGTTAGTATAAAAGGATACAAAATAATATGAGCGAACTTAAGCGAGTCCAAGTGAATTAAAAAGAACTCGAGAGAATTAAAAAAAGCTAAGAGAACTCAACAAAATCCCAAGAGAATTCAAAACAATTCTAGAGAATTCAAGGAAATTCAAAAGAATTCAAGTGAATTCCAAAACACCAAAAATTAAAAAAATATTCAATTAGATTCAAAAGAATCCTACAAGTTCAAAAAAATGAAGTAAATTTAGAAAAATTCCAAAGAATTCAAAAAACTTCAAGTAAATCACAACAATTCAAAAGAATTCAAAGGAATACAAGAAAATTAAAAAGAATTCAAGAAAATAAAAAAGATTTCAAGTATTAAAGTTTACTACGAAAGAATTTCAAACAATCCACGTGAATTTAAGCGAATCCGAGAGAACTCAAAAGAATCCAAGAGAATTAAAAAAAAGCTAAGAGCATTCAAAATAATTCTAGAGAATGCAAGAAAATTCAAAATAATTCAAGTGAATTAAAAAAAACCAAAGATTTAACAAATATTCAGTTGGATTCAGATCAATCTAGCAAGTTCAAAAAGATGAAGTACATTTATAAAAATTAAAATGAATTCGAACGTAAATTTAGAAGAATTCAAAAGAATATAAGAGAATTCAAGATAATACGTAGGAATAAAAGGTGATTTCAAAATGAATTGAAAAGAATCCAAGAAAATTAAAAAGAATTCAGAAAATAATGCAGAGATTTTAAGACAATTCATAAGAATTAAAGGTTAATACGAAATAATTCAAGTGAATTTAAGCGAATCCAAGAGAATTCAAAAAAACCTAACAGAACTAAAAAAACAAAGAGAACTCGAAAGAACCCCAAAAGAATTCAAAACAATTCTAGAGAATGTAAGAAAATTCAAAAGAACTCGACAGAACTAAAAAAAGCTAAGAGAACTCAAAAGAATCCGAAGAGTATTCAAAACGATTCTAGAGAATTCAAGAAAATTCAAAGGAATTCAAGTGGGTTCTAATAAAACAAATACTTAAGAAAAATTCAATTGGACTCAAAAGAATCCAAGTTCAAAAAAATTAAGTTAATTTAGAAGAATTCACAAAAATTCAAAAGAATACAAGAGAATACGTACGAATAAAAGGTGATTTCAAAATAAATTGAAAAGAATCCAAGAAAATTAAAAAGAATTCAAGAAAGTAAGAGCTTTTAAGACAATTCATAAGAATTAAGGGTTAATATGAAAGAATTCCAAATAATTCACGTGAATTTAAGCAAATCCAAGAGAATTCAAGCGAATTAAAAAAAAAAAAAAAATATATATATATATATATATATATATATAACAAATATTTCATTAGATTCAAAAGAATCCTAAAAGTGAAAAAAATTAATTAAATTTAGAAGAATGCAATGGAATTCGGTAGAATCCGAAGAATGCAATTAAATCGCAAAATTCAAAAGAATTTTAGAGAATTCCAGACAATAAGTATGAATTAAAGGTCATTTCCAAATAAATCCAAGAAAATTAAAAAAAAAAGATTTCAAGACAATTCATATGAATTAAAGAGAAGAAAACTTTTAAAAAAAACGAGAGAATTAATAAAATAGCCAAGAGAACTCAGAAGAATCCGAAGAGAATTCAAAAGAATTCTAGAGAATACAAGAAAATTCAAAAGAATTCAAGTAAATTCGCAAAAAATCAAAAGAATATAAGACAATTCGCACGAATAAAATGTGATTTCAAAAATAATTCAGAAGAATCCAAGAAAATTCAAAAGAATTCAAGAAAATAATTAAAGAGATTTAAAGGCAATTCATGCGAATTAAAGTTTAATACGAAAGAATTTCAAATAATTCAAGTGAATTTAAGCAAATCCAAGAGAAATTAAAAAAAAAAAGAATTCAAGAAAATTCAAAACAATTTACAAGCAGCGCTTTATTGTTCAAACTTTGTAAATTTGCAATGCCAGAAGTTTTGAATTCTTCAAATTAAAAATAGTAGAATTTTAAACCTTCAAATTTCAGCGTTACCATTTAAAATCATATAATTTGAAATGCGAATAAAAATTGCTAAATTTTCAAATCTTTCGATTTGGAATTTTTAATTAATTTGCAATTAAATCAATTAAGAATTAAAACACGGCACAACAGAACAGACAATCTGGCAAAAATCGGTGTGTCCAAATGAGAGAGGACGCTGATGCTCCCATAAAATTTGTAATACTGCTTGCTAATTTCGCCAAGGAACTAAAACTAAAAAAACCATTCAACTGTTTCAATTTTTTATTTGAAAATTAAATTAAATCAGGTGAAATTAATTTTTGTCTTCACATTCCATTCAAGCCTTTAGCAAAATAAAATAAATGATCACAAAGGAATAAGAAATTATTTACAACATTTTTTGTGATAAAAAAATTCTTGTTGGACGTTGATTTCCTTTATTACGTTTCTTTTTTTTTACAAATAATGGCACTTGGTCTGTTCTGCTATGCCATTCTTAATTGCCCATTCGGTATACATAAAATTAATTCATTTCCATCGTCAAAAATATACATATTAGGAAAAAATCAGTCAGTTCATAGTTATTATAGTTCACATATAAAAATCAGATAAAGGGTTCTGCCCTTTATATTTGTCGAACAAAGAAAGATGCTTGCTTCCTTCCCTAAATCATAATAAATAAATTCGTTTCAGTTCGTTTCAATAACTTTTCTCACAAAGGCACAAAAACTACATTTTCCAAACTTGTTTATTTGCGAAACGAAGCTCTTTCTCAATGAATAGAATAATAACTTACATAGTCTTACAATTAATCCTTAGAAAAAACCGATTCTCTTAAAACATGGAAATATTTTACAACACTAGCGCGAAAGGCGAGTGCTTAAAGTTGGTGTAAGTAAAAAATCTTTCTAAGTGTCGTCTGTCTCGTAAGCAGGTGAGGCTGGTGAATAAGTAGGACTCGTAGGAGAGTAGCCAGGAACAGGAGGAGAATAGGTAGGACTCGTGGGAGAATAGCTAGGACTTGTAGGAGTGTAAGTTGGACTTGTGGGAGAGTACTTGGTGCTAGAAGGCGAGTACTGAGGACTCGAGGGCGAGTATGTAGGACTCGTGGGCGAATAATTTGGACTGCTTGGCGAGTACCTCGTACTGCCTCCAGTTGTGTGTTGTGGAGAACTTGGAGAGTAGGAAGGACTCGTTGGAGAATAGGTTGGACTTGTAGGTGAATAGGTAGGACTCGCTGGTGTATATCGCGGTGAAGTTCCAGCGAAAGAGGGTGAAGTCGGCGAGTACGAAGGACTCGTCGGCGAGTATTTTGGACTGCTGGGGGAGTAACTGGGACTCGCTGGGGAGTACTGAGGAGAACTTGGAGAATAAGAAGGACTTGTGGGCGAGTACGATGGAGAAGCAGGAGTGTAATTTGGAGAACTTGGAGAATAACTAGGACTCGTGGGCGAATAGCTGGGACTGGTTGGAGAGTAACTAGGACTTGTAGGTGAATAACTAGGACTGGTTGGTGAGTAACTTGGACTTGTTGGCGAGTAACTGGGACTCGTTGGTGAATAGCTTGGACTTGTTGGTGAATAGCTAGGACTCGTTGGTGAATAACTCGGACTGGTCGGTGAATAACTTGGACTTGTTGGCGAGTAACTGGGACTGGTTGGTGAATAGCTTGGACTTGTTGGTGAATAGCTAGGACTTGTGGGAGAATAACTTGGACTTGTTGGTGAGTAACTAGGACTTGTAGGCGAGTAACTGGGACTCGTTGGAGAATAATTAGGACTCGTGGGCGAGTAACTTGGACTGGTTGGAGAATAGTTTGGACTCGATGGTGTCATACTAGGAGAAGTTGGTAGATAAGCTGGCGAGGTTGGTGAGTAACTTGGAGAGGCACCACCAGCTGGCGACATCGGGTACGGACTCATGCTTGGTCCGGGACTGCCAGGACTTCCTGGCTGTGGTGAGTAGGCGGAATAGGCAGGAGACAATCCTGAGGCGTCTGAAGCTCCTGATGGAGAGAAGCAACCCGCTCCTGGCGTCATTCCACTTTCTAGAGCTGTAAAGAAACAAAAGGAAGGTCATTTTTGTTGAGCTTTTCATCAAAAGGTATTGAAGAGAGCAAACAAAAAAGAATATCTTACCAGGAGACATGCTGGATGCACCGTAGGCTGGAGTTGCTCCAATCTGGTTCCAGGGAGTCATTCGCGGACTCATGCTTGATGTGGCTGCAGTTCCACAGAACATTCCTGTTCCGCCCATCATACTTGCTCCAACCGCCATTGGAATTTCCATACCTTGTTTACACTTTTCAGCATCGAGTAAGAGATCAAAGCATCCTGAGAACCATAAACAAAAATTGAATCATCACCCAGAATTAGGTGCTTCAAAAAAGAGTTTAGAGGATTACTATGGACGATTACAAAATTAGCCAATAAAATGTGAAAATAACCTGTGCCAATACGAGGTAGCTGTCCCATAATGATGTTTTCAGAGACACCTCTCATGGGATCATTCTCAGCGTGAGACGCCGCATCTAACAAAACATCCACAGTTTCTTCGAATGAACATCTGCAATGAAGATTAAAAATCATTAGTCTTAAATTTCTAGGCTAGTCCTCGATTTACTAGCAGACTTCACGGATCAAAATGCTCTCAAATCAGGGGAAATAGGGTGATTTTTCAAGAAAATAGGGGAATGATAGGGAAACAAATTCTTTTTAATAAAATTAATGTATAGATACTATATTGAATTCAATATGAAACGCTTAAAATTTCAAGTCGAATATCGTTCGAATAGTTCAATTTTCAAGCAGAAGAAACGAATTTTCAACAAAATAGTTCAATTTTTAACCAAACAGTTCAATTTTCAAACATATAGATAAACAAAAATAATTATCAATCAAACAGTTGTATTTACACACAAATAGATGAACTTTCAAGCAACAAAGATGTATTGTCAACCAAATAGGTGAATTTTCAACGAAGTAGGTGAATTTTCAACAAAGTAGGTGAATTTTCAAACAAAGAGTTCATCCTGGTTCATCTCTTGGAAAAATGTAATAATTGATATTTCAACCAAAACAGATTTTAATTTTAAATAAACAACAGTTGCATGTTTAAAAACAAAAAAAATAGAACAAATTTCTACTAAACTGTTCAATTTTCAAGACAAAAAGTCGAATTTCATACAAAATAGTTGAATTTTCAACTCAAAAATATGAATTTTTAACCAAAAAATTAATTTTCTACCAAAACCATTGCTACCAAAAGAGATGAATTTCCAACAAAAATGGAATAGCTAACAAATTTCCAACAAAATAGTGACATCTTCAATCCATAGAATGAATTTTTAACAAGGTAGTTCTAGTTTCAACAAAGTAGTTTAATTTTCAAACAAAAAAGGTGGATTCTCAATGAAAAATTAAATAGTCGAATTTTTAACTAAAAACGATCAAATTTCAACCAAAAGTAGAATAGTTGAATTTACAGTTAAGAAAATTAAGTTTCAATTTTTTTTAAAGCTTTCAAGAAAACAACAAAAATTTCTTAAGATTCCTGGTCAGTTTAAAACATGTTTGAAAATTCTTCTCTAGGTATAAATTTCACCTTTTTGGTTACAAATGCAATTGTTTGGTTTAAAATTAATTAATTTGGTTGAGGATTCAACTAATATGTTGAAAATTCGTCTTTTCTGGTTCAACTCGAATGTAATTTGTAAATAAATTATTATTTTAATTGAAAATTTAACTATTCGGTTGAAAATTCAATTTATTTTTAACTGAAAACTTAAAGATTCCATTTTTAGTTGAAAATTTATGTTTTTGGCTGAAAATCGATGTCTTTTGTTAAAAAAATTTGTTGCAAAAAATTTATGTTTTTGGTTGAAAATGCATCTCTTTGGTAGAAAATTCAATTTCTCGGTTGTAAATGATTTTTTTTTAATTCATATTTTCAGATTGAAAAATCAACTGTTTGGTTTAAAATTCAACTATTTTGTGGAAAATTCGTCTTTTTTTAGATAAATTCAATACTGTTTGATTTACAATAAAATCAAGAAGATGACTTTTCTAAAAAAAAAGATGAATTATCAGCAAAATACATGAATTTTCAACTAAGTACTTCAATTTTCAATTAAAAAAGATGAATTTTGTACCAAATAGTTGATTAATAAACTAAAAAGAGCAATTTTACAGCAAAAATGGAATATTTAAATTTTCAGTTGAAAAAATTAATTTTTAAATAAAATGAAACGAATTAAAAAAAAAGCTAAACTTTCAACTGAAGAAATGAATTTTCAACCAAAACATATAAATTTTTAACAAAAATGAAATAGTTGATATTTCAAATATGAAATATGAATTCTGGACAAGAGTTGAATTTTATACTAAGATTTTTGCAGAATAAAATTTCAAACAAATTGTGGAATTTTTGACTAACATGTTTACTCAATAAAAAAGTTAATTTTCAACAAAATAGTTGAAATTTCCATTCAAATCGATACATTTTTAACAAAAAATGGAACAGTTGATACTTCAAGCCAAAGAAGGCGAATTCGCTTCAAAAAAAGTTGAATTTTCGACCCTAAAATAGGAATTTTCAACCACGAATCATTTTTCTACCAAAAAAACGAATTTTCGACAAAATGAATGAATTTTCAACAAAATAAATGAATGTTCAACAGAATAGTTAAATTTTCAACTAAAAACGATCACTTTTGATCCAAAAATGGAATAATTAACTTTTCAGTTAAAAAATTAAATTTTAGCTAACAAAAAAATGCATTTTTAACAAAGTAGTTCAACTTTTAACCAATTAATTGAATTCTAGGCCAAAAAAGATGACTTTCTAAGAAAGCAGATGCATTTTCATCAAAATAATTAAATTTTCAACAAAAAAATCTTGAACCAAATGGTTAAATCTTCAAATAAAAACTATAAATATTCAACAAAAAATTGAATAGTTGATATTTCAACTATAAAAGACTTTCAACTTTAAATCAAAAACAGTTGAATTAAACCAAAAAAGAGGAATTCTCGATAAAAGAGTTGAATTTTCAATTACAAAAGATTCTTGGAGACAAAAATTTCAAAGAAATTGTTGAATTTGCACCCAAAAAGTTAATTTCCAACCACATAGTTACATCTTCCAACATAATAGAACTTTCAACCCAAAAAATGCATTAAAACCAATTTTAATTTTCTACGAAACTGTTAAATTTTACACAGAAAAGATAACTTTCAACCGAGTTATTGAATTTATGGGCAAAATAGATGACTTTTTAACAAAATAATTCAATTTTCGGGCAATAAAATTAATTTTTTAACAAAGTAGTTCAACTTTCTGCTGAGTAATCGATTTTTTGACCAAAAAATATTTTTTTTAACATAATAGTAGAATTTTTAACAAAATAATTGAATTTTTAATCAAACAGTAAAATTTTTAACCAAAAGAGGTGAATTTTCACCCAAAAACGTAATGGTAGAGTTTTCAATTAAAAAGAATGCAATTTTAACGAAAAATTGTTGGATTTCCTTATTGGGATTTACTAATTCAGTTCGCATTTAAGCGAAACCCCGAGAAAAAGGGGAAATTGATTGAAAACAGTGATAAAAAGAGAAATTCTTTTAAAAGGGGAAGGAGTGTAAAGTCTGCACTAGTCCTAGATTTCAAACATCTCAAATCATTACCTCATGAGTGCTCCAGTGTCCTGCCTATTAATACCGTGACGAGTGATAGCCATAAGATGACCCTTGGCAGTCATAACGTCACAAAGTAAAGCAAGATGTCGGTAGTTTACGTAAAGTCCGTAGAACTGGAGCACAGAATTCATTTCCTTCTCCACTGACTTTCTCACAGCCTCGATACCCAAAACTTGGAATATCTCGCAAATGTCGTTACTGAAAGTCCTCACAGGATCGACATCTCTCTCACTCAATACCTTCATCAAACTCGTTCCATCAGTTTCAAGCAACCATTCCGCAATCGCCTTAAACTCCCCAGTATCTGTTATAATAATACGTTTCTTCGAATCCGTTTGTGGCAAGTGCATATACACTTTTCCAATTGCCTCAATACCCTGGAGAGTCATATCACTCAACATATTAGCTTCAATACACCTCAAGAACATATCGTCTTCCATCTTATCCACAGACTCCTCTTCCGTGTCCTGGAACTTACTGTCATCGCTATTCATAATCCTAATTCGAAGAACCAACTTTTCGGCATTGTCGTCATTAAATATACAATTCAAATCATCACCAAAGCCAGCATTGATCTTCTCAGCGATCTGTTCCATGCTCAACTTCTTATCAGTCATCCTCTTTCTATCTAATTCAATACGAAGCAACCAGGGTGAGATTCTAGTTGGATCAAAGTCGGGCATTTCATAGTAAACGTTTACAAACTCCTGATCTTCGGAAATTACCGTGTTTTGTGGATCGGGATCGTAGTAGATGGCAGTATTTGCAGTAACTTTCCTCAAAGTTGTGTGTTCCAAACGACACAAAACATTCTTTGCTTTTTCAGCATCTCTCGCGGCAGCTCCAGTCAAGAAGACTGTTAGAGAGGGAGCTTTCGGCTTCTTACTGATGTTGATGATTTCCTTCAACCTAGGCACACCCAGGGTTACGTTTTTCGAAGACACACCAGCAAAATGGAAAGTATTCAGTGTCATCTGAGTAGCTGGTTCTCCAAGAGACTGAGCAGCTAAAGCACCGACCATTTCTCCAGGTGCAACTTGCGCCTGCTGGAATCTAGTTTCGATTTCTCCGATCAACCATTCAAAGGCTTCGCCCGACAGCCTGAACTCTTCAGAGACACATTTTGTGCACAATGTGGATCTGATCAGGCACTGGAAGAGTAAAGTGGCGTTCGCATTAGCCTGTACACTCAATCTATCTTCTCCAGCGACAATGACACACTTCTCCAGAAGATCCTTCACTCCCTGAATAACTCTAATCGGACTTAAATCCGTCGGTGATCTCTTGTTAATGTGGAAGATCTTCTGCACGTTCCAGATCATCCTCTGCAAGTTGCAAGGAAGTACGACCTTGGACTCTCCACTTGGAAAAATCTCCCTGAGAACTGCACGATCTCTATTCAGCTGTTCCCATTCTTTTTCCAATTCTGAGATTACTTCTCCCGATCCCATCATCTCCCGTACAATTTCCTCACTGAATATACGACGCAGATATCTCTCATTCGTCGGATCGAACTTGAACTTCTTCTCGAAAGCCTTGTTGCTTAGTTTAATCGTGGGCAAACTCTGGAACTCGACAGCTTCCCCGCACAAACCGTCCTCGCCGTAACGCAACTGGATAAGCTGACCTACTGAATTTCTCACTGTTCCGTCGTAGTGAACCATTACGGACTCCATAGCCTTTATCAAACGACGCTGGATGTATCCAGTTTCGGCGGTTTTTACAGCAGTATCAATGAGACCTTCACGACCTCCCATAGCGTGGAAATAGAATTCGGAAGGTGTGAGACCGGCAAGATATGAATTCTCTACGAATCCTCTGGACTCGGGACCGTAATCATCCTTGATGAAATGGGGCAGAGTTCGTTTTCGGAAGCCGAAAGGTATACGCTTACCTTCTACGTTCTGCTGCCCCACACAAGCAATAACCTGGGAGATGTTAATGTTGGATCCCTTGGATCCCGAAACCACCATAGCCTTTAAATTATTGTATTCAGTCAAAGATTTCTTCGCGGAACCTCCAGTCTTGTCTCGAGCGTCGTTTAGAATTCTATTTACTTGATTCTCGAAAGTCTGCCTGAGAGTATTACCAGGTGTTGGTTCAAGTTCCATGTTGTGCGCCTTTTGGATGACTTCTATGACATCCTCCTTGGCCTTCTTGATGGCTTTCTGGATTTCCAAGTATGTCTGAGGATCGGCAATGGTGTCTCCAATACCGATGGAGTGACCTTCCAACAGCAACCAGTTGTTGATCACCGTTTGGATGTTTCCGTAGAAACGACCACATACCTCGTGGCCCAACTCCAACATACAGATGTGGAGAAGAGAACCGCCTGAGGAACCAAGCGTCTTCTTACAGAGGATTCCCATCACGAGTTCACCATGCTCGACCATTACTTTCGTGTCTCCGGGAGAAATCCATTTGTAAGGTCCGTCATCTTCATCGTCTGGATGGGTGCTGTGAGTTCTGATCATATTTACATTGCCTGGAAACAGAAAGATTTTTGTTTGTTAAAAAACATGGAATTATTCGATCTAAAAAAGTGGTGTAAGGAAATATACCGAAAATCTCGCAATAATTGTTGTTGAAAACCTGACTGGATTTTTATTACTTGAAGTTGTTTTATATCTTAAATATGAAATTTGGAAATTAAATCAACAAATAGGATCACTTTTAATACAAAAAATAAATAAATAAAAACATAAGAAACCTTAAGCGAATTGAGAAACATTTGTGCTTTTCAATATAATTGCGCGGTTAAATTAAAACTTTCAAATTATCTAAAAAATTATTGAAAATCTACGTTTAATGTTAGAGCTTTTCGCTGAAAATTAGTACCTTCAAGAAAGAATTTAAATATAAAATCATAAAGTTTCGAGTTTTTTTTAATAAAAATCATCACTATTCCCAATTTTCAACAATTTTAGGTTATCTTAGCGCTTTACACCGGAAATGGGTACTTTTAATCATAAATTATTAGATGTTGAAGGTTCATAATATTTGAACCATTTTAGGTTACATTGACGTTTTACATCGAAAATTGGTAATTTCAAACAAAAATAGTTATAATTCGAATAAGATTTAGAATCTTTTAACAACTTTGGATTATTTTAGTATTTGTGTCGGAAATTGGTATTTTCAATTTTTTTTAAATTAGATTTCAAAGAAGATTCACAACTTTTCAACAATTTTAGGTTATGTTGGCGTTTTATACCAGAAATCGGTATTTTTAAAGAAAAAAAATTAGATTTCACGAAAGGATTTAATTTTTTTTGTATAATTGTAGGTTAAGTTATAGGGTTTCAGTATTAGATTAAAAAAATATGTAATAGTTCATTTTTCAACAAAAAAAGATTTTAATTTTAAATAAAAAAAGTTGAATTCGACCAAAAAATACGAATTTTCAACAAAATAGTTGAATCTTCATCCAAAACAGATTAATTTTCAACCAAGTTGTTGCATTTTGAACCAAAATATATGAAATTTTAACCAAGAAGATTAATTTTCAATTTAAAATTTCAATTTTTAACCAAAAATGAAATTGTTACATTTTCAGTTAAGAAAGTTAATTCTCAACAAAAAAAAACGAATTATATGCAAAATAGTTTTTTTTTATCAAATTATTGAATTTCCAAGCCAAAAAGACGAATTTTCTACAAAACAGTTGAATTTTCCACCAGAAAATATGAATTTTCAATAAAAAAGTTCAATTAAGACTAAATAGTTGAACCAAGTAGTTTATTTTTCAACGAAAAAATGAAATTCTCTCCAAAACATGTAACCGTTCATTTTTCAACAAACAGATATTTTTATTCTTAAATAAAAAAGAATTCGACCAAAAGACGAATTATCAAATAATAGTTGAATCTTTAACCAAAACAGATTGATTTTCAACAAAGTTGTTCCATTCTGAACCATAAAGGAAGAATTTTTAACCAAGATTAATTTTAATTAAAAATATCAATTTCAAACCAAAAATGAAATTGTTTAGTGAAGAAAATTAATTCTAAAAAGAAAACGAATTCTTAGCAAAATAGGTAAAGTTTCAAACAAAGAGATGAATTTCCAACTTAAAAAGTAAAAATTTTCAAATGAAATTGAATGACTATCTTCATTTTTAGATAAAATTAATTTTTACAAAAAAGAATTTGCACAAAAATATATCAATTTTCAAATAAAAAGTTTAATGTTTAACCAAAGTGGTTTAATTTTCAAAAACAAAAAAAAAGAATTTCTAACAAAAAAGTTCATTTTTAAACCAAACAGTTTAATTTTCTATCAAATCACTGCAGTTTCAAGTCAAGAAGACTAATTTTCTACAAAACACTTGAACTTTCCACAAAGAGGTTAATTTTCAACAAAAAAGTTCAGTCACAAATCAGATTGTTTAATTTTCTACTAAGTTATTGGATTTTCAACCCGAAAAGATGAATTTTCTACGAAACAGTTGAATTTTCCACCCGAAAATATTGTTTTTTAACAAAAAAGTTAATTTACGACCAATTGTTGAATTTTCAACTAAAATGATGAATCTTTAACAACAAAAAATAAATTTTTTACAAAGTAGTTCAACTTTAAATAAAGTTAGTTTAATTTTCAATACAAAATTGAATTATCAAAGAAACATGTAATAGTTCATTTTTCAACAAACAAACAAATACTTTTAATTTTAAATAAAAAAAACAGTTGAATTCGACCATAAACGACGAATTTTCCACAAAGTAGTTGAATCTTCAACCAAAGCAGATTAATTTTCAGCCAAATTGTTGCATTTTTTACAAAAAAGGATACACTTTCAACCAAAAAGATTAATTTTAAATTAAAAATATAAATTTTTAACCAAACCTTAAATTGTTACATTTTTAGTAAAAAAAAAAAAAAAAAATCTCAACAAAAATAAAACGAATTCATAGGAAAATAGTGAAATTTTCAGCCAAAGAGATAAAAAAGGAAAAAAAACTATATAGATTAATTTTCTACAAAACAGTTGAATTTTTCAAACGAAAATTTGTTACAAAGTAGTTCAACTTTAAACCAAGTAGTTGATTTTTCAACAAAAAAAGATTTTAATTTTAAATAAAAAAACAGTTGAATTCGACCAAAAGACGGATTTTCAACAAAAAAAAAAAAAACAGTTGAACCTTCAACCAAAACAGATTAATTTTCAACCAAGCTGTTGCATTTGAACCAAAAAGGATGAATTTTAACCAATATTAATTTTCAGTTTAAAATATCAATTTTAAACCAAAAATGAAATTTTCACAGTTAAATTAAAAAAAAAAGTTACATTTTCAAGCAAACAGATGAAATTGTATTTAAAATTACGAATTTTCATGTAAAAAAAAGAATTTTCCAGAAAAGATCCTTACCTGGAATGATTAGAGAAAATATTTGTTTTCCGGTCCACAGTGGTTTCGGTTTCAAGATGCAAGGCGGCGGCATTTTACCGTCCCAACTGGGCAAGAACATGAGGATGTTCATGATCTGTTCCTTCTCGATGAAAACGTCCCTCTTCGTCATCTTCCTCACAGCCATAAGCGTATCCTGCACGATACCCATAACAGGACAGTTCGCCTGCGGTGTAATAATTTGCCGCGGGGTGACGTGAATATTTTCAACCTCTGCTCTCGTCTCCATGGATTGTGGAACATGCAAGTTCATCTCGTCCCCATCAAAATCCGCGTTGTATGGAGAAGTGCAACTGAGGTTCATTCGGAATGTACTCCAGGGTAAAACCTTGACCCTGTGACCCATCATACTCATCTTGTGAAGAGTCGGCTGCCGATTGAAAATAACCAGATCTCCGTCTCGAATATGCCTTTCCACTTTGTATCCACACTGGAGATGGAGATCAGAAGATTTTGGATGAAACCTTAAATCAATTCGTTCACCACTATCTCTCACGATATACTTCGCCCCGGGATATTGGGCATTTCCTCTCCTCACGAGTTCCTGCATCTTGTCGATGTTGAAAGGCGTCACGATTTCAGGGAATGTTAGATTTTGCGCAATACTTCTTGGTACTCCGACCTGATCGATCCGCAGATTTGGATCCGGAGTGATTACAGTACGGGCGGAAAAGTCAACTCGCTTTCCCATCAGGTTTCCTCGGATTCTGCCTTCCTTTCCCTTCAGTCTTGCTTTGATGGCTTTCAATGGTTTTCCGGATTTCTGCATCGCCCGAGGCATTCCTGGCATGTCGTTGTCTACGAGAGTCGCGACATGGAACTGAAGCATTTTTATGTTCTCTGATATCACGTGAGCTGCTCCACCGGCTTGTTCATTTCGAAGCAACTCGTTATTGGATTTGATGATATCCGCCAGTTTGTGAGTCAAATCGTCTTGATTTTTCGCTGATCCGTACATGATAACGGCTGGTCTGACGGACAAAGGAGGTACGGGAAGAACGGTGACGATCATCCAATCGGGACGAGCGAATTTCGGATCCATACCGAGAATGAAGCACTCCTCATCAGTGATATGTTTCAGAATTTCGAATGCTCGTTCCGCGGTCAAAGGAATCTTCTTTTCCTGTGAATCTTCGTTGACGTGCTTCCATTCTGCTGTTACATCAAGACCAGATCTTCTCAAATTTGGTTGATAGCGACCACAACCTCCATGGCCGGGTTTTTTGTCTGCTTGTTGAACTTCTTGGCCATCTTTATTGATGTCCATCTCGTCACCTCCTTCGCAAATTTTCTTGCTTTTGCACAGGTCGTAGACGAATGTGAGACGCTTCCGCGGTTGACCTTTTGTCTTCATGACGATTTCTTTGATTTTGGGATTGTGCTGCACATTATGAATGAGATATAGTATGAAGAAATGGGTAGGCGAATTATTTTAATCAAGGAGTAGTGTAAGGAGACGAATCGCGTATGAGAATGGAATTTTTAAAAGTTCTGTTCCTCTTTATCCAGCAGAAACTGTAGGAAATAGGAACCGATTGACAACAGCGGCACTAGTGTTTAAATTTTGCGGTGTTAACAGGATGTCTACTCAAATCCTGGAAAAAATTCCCTGACATTCGATTCGGAATATGTATATAGTTTCGCCAGTTTATTATAAATGATGTTTTTTTTAGTTTCTAGGGATTCAAATAATATGCTTAATTTAGAAAGCTTTGACAAATTACTTTACATGATATTGTTAAGCATATCAGCACCATCGCTTAATTAAATAATAAAAACATAATCATTTCTTGAATTTGTCTCTAAAGTCCATGAATTTAAATAATAATTCAAACAAATTTTTATTTTATTTTCTCATAAGTATAATTCTGTGCATATTTAGACAAAATTAATGTGGGTACTGTATTAAATTAAATTTAAACCGATTCAAAATCCAAACTTTTCAAGTAAAAATATTGCATTTTCAACATGATAGATGATTTTTTAACCAAATAGTTCAATTTTCAACCAAAAAGATTAATTTTCCATTTTAAAAAATCAATTTAGAAGCAAATAGTTTAAGTTTAAGCTAAAGAAAGATCAGTTTTCAACCAAAGATAGAACAGTCAAATTTTCAGTTAAAACAATTAATTTCTAACAAAAAAGTTTAACTTTCAACTAAAATGAGTATTCTTCAACTGGAATAGTTGAATTTTAAACCAAAATATAAATTTTCAACCAAGAAGATTAATTTCTAACAAAAGAAGTTGACTTTCAACCAAGTGGTTTTATTTTCAACCGAAAAAATGAATTTTTCAATACAAATATTTGAATTTTCAACCAAGAAGATTAATTTTCTACCAAATAAGACAAATTTTCAAACAAATAGTTCAATTTTGAACTAAAAAGATTAATTTTGAACGAAACTGATACATTTTCAACTAAAATGATGAATCTTTATCTGGAAAAGTTCAATTCTAAACAAAAAATATGAATTTACAACTAAAATTATGAATCTTTATCTGGAATAGATGAATTTTCGACCAAAAAGATAAATTTCTATCAAAAAAGACGAATTTTCAACAACATACATGAATTTTCATCTAAAAAAGATGAATTTTCAATCAAACATTGAATAGTTAAATTTTCAGTTAAAAAAAACTCATTTTAAACCAAAAACCCCGATTTAAAAATAAAGTGATGGATTTTCAGCTAAAACGATCAATCTTCAACTGGAATAGTTGAATTTTGAACCAAAAAGATGAGTTTTCAACTAAAATGATGAATATTTAACAGGAATACTTGAATTTTTAACCAAAAAGATGAATTTTTAAACAAGAAGATTAATTTTCTACCAACAAAGATAATTTTTGAACCAAATACATTAACTTTCAACAAAATAGATGAACTTTTAACTAAAAAAAAAAAAAGAAAAATTTTCAACCAAATAGTAGAATTTTGAACTAAAAAAGATAAAATTTCAACCAAAAATGTTTAATTTGCAGTTAAAATAATTAATTTTGAACAAAACTGATGAATTTTCAACTTGAATGGTAAATCTTCAACTGGAATAGTTAAATTTTAAACCAAAAATATAAATTTACAACTAAAATGATGAATATTTAACTGGAATACTTGAATTCTAAACCAAAAAGATTAATTTTGAGACAAGAAGAAAAATCAAATTTGAACCAAAAATGTTTTAATTTTCAGTTTAAAAAATTAATTTTAAACCAAACTGATGAATTTTTAACTCAAATGATGAATCTTCAACTGAACAGTTAAATTTTAAATAAAAAAGCCGAATTTACAACTAAAATGATGAATCTCTAACTGTAATAGTTGAATTTTCAACCGAAAAGAATAATTTTCTACCCAAAAGACGATTTTTCAACAAAATGCATGAATTTTCAACCAAATAGTTGAATTTTCAAATAAAAAAGACGAATGTTCCGAAATCTAGTTGAATTTTTAACTGAAAAATATCAATTTTCAACCAAGAATGGAATAGTTAAATTGTCAGTTAAAAAAAAATGAATTTTCAACTG
>CAKNYM010052981.1:184011-198309 GCA_932195095.1 Andricus curvator
ACAAAAGAGCTTAACTGTCAAGCAAGTAGTTTTATTTTCAACCAAAAAGATGAATCTTCAACTAAAATAACGAATATTTAACTGGAATAGTTGAATTTTCATCCAAAAAGATGAATTTTGAAACAAGAAAATTAATTTTCTAACAAAACGACGATCCGTTATTTCAACAAAATAGTTGAATTTTCATCTAAAAAAGATCAATTTTCAACCAAAATTATGAATCTTTAACTGGAATAGTTGAATTTTAAAACCAAAAAGATAAATTTTCAACCAAGAAGATAAATGATCAATTAAAATTTGAGTAGTTACATTTTCAGTTGCAAAAATTAATGTTAACCAAAGAAATGAATTTCCAACTAAAATGATGGTATATTCAATTGAATAAGTTAAATTTCCAGTTAAAAAAATGAATTAAGGTCCGAAAAGAAACGGACCTATAATGCGCGGTAGCTTCATTTTGCAGTTTAATAACAATTCGAATATTTCAGATATAGGAATAATATTTCTTATTATGAAAGAGCAAATAAAAAACTATCGATTGGCGTGAAAAACTATCGATTGGTATAAAAAACTAAAAATTGATTTTTTCCTCGTCAGGACCCTATCTTCGCAAACGTCACAAATAAAGATTTATCGCTATTCAATTTTAGAGTGCAATTAAAAAACAAAATTAAGCACGCTCTCGAAAAAATTCCCTGACATTTCCAAGTTTTTCCAGGTAGAGTAGACACCCTGGTTAATAGCATATTATGTGTCTAGAGAGGTAATGTTGTCTTTTCTTACTTCCACGAGTTATAAAATACCATTTCCTCCCGCATTACATACGATATTTTATCTCAAAAATGTATGAAATGGTCACATTTACATTACTCAATGATTTAAATGAACCATTGAAGGTAGATGATGATCTTCGTTTGAAAGTACTTACCGGACTGACTAACATCTTTGAGCAGTAGAAACAGACGCATCTAAGAATTTTGATAGTCTTTGTGATAAAACCACAGTGGAATACTGGCTTGGCTAAATCTATGTGACCAAAGTGGCCAGGACACTCGGTCATGTTCCCGGCACAGGTTTGACATCGGGAATTTTTGTCGATGACACCCTGTCTCGGGTCCATGAGACCGCCCTGTTTCGGACGTCCCCCCTCCATAGTTTCCGGAAAACGAATACCTCCATCGGTTACTGACATACGCCTCTGTAAAAGAAGTTTTGAGTTAGTTTTCGAAAAATTATTTATCGTGTTATTGGCATTCCAGGGTGACATGTAAAATAGTAAAATAGCTGTTGAGTTTAGGGTTGAAAAAAGAGCTTTAGGGTTCAAAATAATTGAATTTAATTAGTTAAGAATGAAACCAAACGTTTCCTGAGATCAATGAAAATTATCAAAAGAAGTTTGATTTATATCAGTACAAATCCTGTAATAAAGGCTACTTTTACTAATGAAAAAACATTACTATTTAATTTTACATTAGGATTTTTTAAACAAATTGAGCACTCGAAAAAATTACCGACTTCTGCTAAAAATGTACCTAAAACTGAGAATCTCAGAAGACCACGTTGAGGGGCTGAACCAAGCTTGAATAAAATAGGCTCTGAGTAAATGGGGATTTCTGTATTGTTCATGGTAATATAGCATCCCACAAACATTTTAAGATAAAATGAAAATAACCGGTCGGACGCTTTTGAAAAGATAGTTGACTTTTGTATGTAATTCCTAAGAAATGAAGAAATTTCAGTAAGATTATATGGTTAATATCGTTTAACATTTTTTAAATAGATTTTTGTTGTTGAATGCGATTGTCATCTCACGAATATATCAGAATAAAAATGACAAAAATCGGAGGGGTGTTTTTTGAAAAAACTCGACTTTTATCTATATAGGATAAATAGGATAACATTCGTTTTTGAAAAAGGTATTATTGGCATATTTTTTGATACCGTAATAACATTTTATTTCTTGAATATAAATATCGACAAATAATAGTTTGTTTACGGGCATTTTAAAAAGTATATTACTTTTAATTGTTATGCCTAACGTTAAAATGTGAGTCCTAATAAAATTTTACACTACCGCAATAAAATATTTTGTCTTACTCAAATTTTTTCATTCCATATTAAAGACACAAGCCTAATTTTTTCAGAAAGCGCCCCTCCGAGGATTTTAATTTTCATCTTCAAATATTCGTGGTGTGCCAGACCACATTAAAAAAAAAGTTAATGGTTTCTCCCGAAAAAATTCGTGATCTCTCCCGGTTTAGAAAAAAAATCTACTCTCTTTGCGAAATCAATTTACTTTTATTATATATTAGCAGTGAATGCACGCACGTTTCACGACTCTGGGTTTTTATTTCCTACCATTAAAATATAAAAATTTTAAAATCCATTATTTAACCAATTTTTAAATATTATGTTTTAAAAATATTTAAAACAATGATTAATAATTTCGAATTGAAAGCATTTGAAAAAAAGATATTGAACGATTTTCAATTGAAAATTTTCCAATTCAAACTATTTCAAATTAAGTGACACTTTGAAAAAAGGACAATATTTCGAATGGAATGAGAAGGAATTGAATCTTTATAATTTCTTAATAAAATTGTTTAAAAATAAATAATTGGAAAATAAAAGTGTTTGAAAATGGAATATTTGTAAGCAGCTCTCAAAATAAAAAAACTTCAGACAAAATTTTTGAAAATTTAACAATTTCATTAGAAAGGAGTTGAATTATATAATTTCTAATGCAAGGCGTTTAAAATTGAACAATTTTACTTTGAACTGAAGAATCTCGAAATTCAGTGGTTTCATATTAAAATTTCGAAAATAGGGCAATTTCAAAACGTTAAAAATGGTATATTTTCAGATTCGAAACAAAGCAGAACCATAAATAAACTGTTAATTTTTTTGCGAACATAAGTCGTCTTTGTGAACTCTTTGGGAATATTTTTAAATCTCTGTAAAGTCTTTTAAAATCCTTGAAACCAACGTGAATTCGTTGCAATCTGCTGAAGTATTTAAAATCTTGAAATTTACGTGAAATATTTTGGAATGTTCAGACAAATTTGTAAAATATTTGAAATCCTTGACATATTTGAAATCTTCGTAAAATTTTTGGGAATCTTTGAAATATTTGTGAAATCTTTGTTTGTGAAATCTTTTGTGTTCATTTCAAATCATTGAAATCTTCTCAAATTTGTTGAAACCTTTTGAAATCGTTTAAAATCTTTGAAATCATTGAAATATTTTAAATCTCTTGAAATTTTCTAAAAAAAATTAGAAATCATTAAAAAAATTTGAAATTCTTGTATTTTTTTAAATCTGTATGGAATTTTTTAGAAATCTTTTGTATTAATTTAATATCATTAAAATACTAGAAATCTGTGTGAAATCTTCTAAAAAAATTGAAAACTTATAAATCTAGTTTACTATATCCTTTTTAAAATCTGTCTTTAATGTTTGTTTGTGAAATCTTTTGTGTTCGTTTGAAATCATTGAAATGGTTTGAAATCTGATGAGCCCTTTTTGAAATCTTTGAAATCCTTATGAATTCTTTGAAATATTTTGTATTACTTTGAAATCACTAGAATATTTGAAACCTTCTAACAAAATTTGAAATCGCTTCAAATCATTGAAATATTTTAAATCTCTTGAAATCTTCTAGAAAATTTAGAAGCCGTTTAAAATCTTTGAAACGTTTTGTATTCTTTTAAAATCTGTATGCAATTTTTATGAAAACTTTTGCACTAATTTGAAATGATTAAAATACTAGAAATCTGTGTGAAATCTTCTAAAAAAATTGAAAACTTATAAATCTGGTTTACTATATCCTTTTTAAAATCATTCTTTAATCTTTGTTTGTGAAATCTTTTGTGTTTGTTTGAAATCATTAAAATGATTTGAAATCTGATGATCCCTTTTTGAAATCTTTGAAATCCTTATGAATTCTTTGAAACCTTTTGTATTATTTTGAAATCACTAGAATATTGGAAACCTTCTAACAAAATTTGAAATCGTTTAAAATCATTGAAATGTTTTGAAATCATTGAAATATTTTAAATCTCTTGAAATCTTCTAAAAAATTTAGAAGTCGTTTAAAATCTGTATGAAATTTTTATGAAATCTTTTGTACTAATTTGAAATCATTAAAATACTAGAAATATTTATGAAATCTTCTAACAAAATTTGAAATCTTATAAACCTGATTTCCTTTAAACCTATGTGCAAGTTGTTGAAATCTGTATGAAATCTTTCTTTAATCTTTTGTGTTAGTTTGAAATCATTGAAATTTTTTGAAATCTGATGATCCCTTTTTGAAATCTTTTTAAATCCTTATGAATTCTTCGAATCGTTTGAAATCACAGAAATATTTGAAATTTTTTAAAATCCAGTGTACTGTACATAATTTGAAATCATTAAAATATTAGAATCTTTGTGAAATCTTCTAAAAACGTTTGAAATTGTTTCAAATTTTTGAGATCTTATAAATTTGGTTTACCCAGTTTAAAATCTTTGTGAAATGTTCGAAATCTTTGTAATCTGGTGTACACGCCTTTTTCAAATCTTTGAAACCTTTATAAAATATTCAAAATCTTTGGCAAATTTTTGTGATAACTTTTAAATCAAGAGTAACACGCCTATTCTGAATTACAGAAATCCTTGAAATCTTTTTAAATATGTGTAAAATCTTCGTTTGTGAAATCTGTCTTATTCGTTAAAATTATTGAATTATTTTTAATCTTTAAAAACCTTTAAATCTTTTGAAAGTTTTAAAATCGTTGTGAAATATTTGAAAATTGGCGCATACGTCTTTTTTAAATCTATGAAATCCGTGAAATGTTCAAAATCCTTTTAAACATTTTTAAATATCTGAAATATTTAGAAACATTTTGTAGCCTTTTGAAATCTGACCATGGCCATGGCTCATTCTAAATGTGAAACTGAATTAACATCGAAATTTTCAACTAATAATTTCTATAATTTGCAAGTTGAATATCACAAAAAATGTATACTTTAAGATTCTATATTAGCGGGGAAAAAATAAAAAAAAACTAATAGAATTATTCACAATACTAAAGTCTCTTTACTGCAATCTATAAAATAATTGGTACAGCCTACAAGAAATGCCTTGAAATCTCTTTACTTATTCTGTAATGAACAACAGATAAATTACATCTTGATAAACAACTTTTCAGTAGCAAGATTTCTTCTAAACGAAATGTTTCTTTTATAATAGACTGAAAGCTTTAAATTGCTCTTCGCATTTCAATAAAATAAATGTTGTAAAAGCAAAAAAAAATTCAGAATCAAGTTTCTGGTAAAAAATTCGAGATTTCCAGGTTTTCAAGGTTTAAAAAAGAATTCAAGGAGGATTCCAGGTTTTCAAGGTCGATGGACCTTTTTAAAAATAAAAAAAATTATTAATTTTTTAATTCGAATACGAGAATTGAAAAGGTTAAATAAATCTTGATAAAATTATCTAAATATTCGTTTAAAAAATATAATTTACCGCTAATATATCATTCAATAACTCCTAATTATTCTTATTAATATTATACAGGGTGGACACCCTGTATAATATTAATAAGAATAATCTTGAGAGAAATTCCTTCCATAACAATATTGTTTTTATCCAAATTTCTTGCAATATAACTGAAAAAAACGTAAAATTATTGGAAATGATCAAAAACACACTTTCAACAAATTTGTTTAAAAAAATGAGAAAATACCTCAAAAATCGAACTTAACAATTCTCTGGAAAATTTTATCAACAATTAAAAAAAAACAACATTGAAGGTCTGAAATTACCCAACATTGAGCGTAGAATTTCACAGTTCTGAACTTTTTAAGCTTAAAATGGAAAATTTGTATATTTAAAGTTCTGAAATAAAAATCTTCAATTTCTTTCACTTCCTTTAAAATGATTAATTTTGAAATTCAAATATGATGAAATAATCTAAATATTCATAAAAAAGAATGTACTACCTATATATTGTTGAATAAATCCTAATTTAATCAGTAATTTATAATATATAACCAAGACATTTCCGCGACTCCAAAAGTGAAGTCATATAAAACTTTCACTTTAATCAAAAATCCCCAAAAAATCGCGTATTCAAATATAAAACTTCATTCAAAATAAATGTAAACTTAATGCAATTTTGACTTAAGAACTCAAAACAAAAAATAAATATAAACAAAATTTACTAATTGCACACGCTTTTATGACGTGGGATAATAACCAATATCTACACTAAAATCACGAGTACAGTGTACACGCGAAAAAAAGAAACACTCATTATCCAGTTTCCGCTGAAAATAAAACTATTTTCATTACATTAAATGAATTAAATCACCCTGAAAAAGTTCTGACATAATTTTGCTCAAAGTCTCCAGAGACTGATGTAAATATCGGGAAGACGTTAGAACGATCGAGGCTTATGGTTACAGTTTGACGATGTCATGGAAAATGGAGTCGGTGCTGAAATTACAAGAATAATTGTCTATCCAGTAATTAAATCTTTCACTTACTATTTCATCGGGTGAAAGGATACCAAACTGTACCCGCTTCACCGTCCGAAGCGTGGCTTTTGAGTCATTTGTGGTCATTTTCGATTATAACTAAAAACTTTGACCGTCCATCCGCGGCCTTCTCGGCCTTCTGTCGTTCTGCGATGGAGGAATAACGGAGCGTCGAAGAAACGTTGGGTGCGATGTTGCCAAATTGTCAAATTTTCATATCAGCAAAGCGATTGGCTGAGCTTCCATGCTTTCTTGCTAAAACTCGATGCTGATTGGCTGCAGCAAGGACTAGAGAAGCGGCAACCATGCTCAACCCCGTTCGGCATGCTTCTCGCGCTTTTACTGCAAAATACAAATTATTTATGCGATATAATAATTAAAAAAGGTTCTACATTTTTAAACAAAATTTCATATTTTTACGCGAGATGAAATTGAGAGAATTATTTTATTAGTTAATTTTGTAATTGGTGATAAAGGTGCGGTTTTATGAAAGCATGAGCTGGACAGTTTTCAGTTTTTAACTAATCGGAAATTGTAAATAGTGGGGGATACAATCCGATAGGTAGCGCTAGCTGTTTTAGTCAAAGTTCCGCGAAAATTCAAATTGGATAAAGGGAAAATTGCCTTTTTTATAAAAATTAATAATCAAATTTTATAGATCATTCAAATGATAAAGTAAAAGCCTAAGTCATTCGGTTTGAAAAGAAAAAATTAATATTTTAAGTACTGGTTATTTTTTCTTGCGTTGTTCTAAATTTTGCAAATCTAATATTATTGTCTACTGAAAGAACGTTTCAGGGTTATAAATTAAACTGTTTTGTAGAACATTCGTATTTTTGCCTAATAAATTCAACAAATTGGTTGCCATCTTTTTCTTCTTTGACTGAAAAATGTTTTTAGTTGAAAATTCAACCATTTTTTTTGAAAATTCATCTTTTTAGGTTGAATTCCACTGTTTTTTATTCATTTAATTATTATTTAAAATAAAAATATTTTTGGTTAAAATTTCAACGATATACTTACCAGAAAGTTGAAATACATTTTGTGAAACATTCACTTTATTGGTTGGAGATTCTTCTTGGGTAAAAATGCATTTTTTTTGTTGAGAATTCATTTTTTTTTTTGAAAATTCATTTTGTTTTTGTTAAAAATTGAACTACTTGGTTGAAAGTTGAAATACATTGTGAAACATTTACTTTTTTGGTTAAAGATTCTTCTCTTTGGTTTTAAAGTAAACTATGTTCTTGCAAATGCGTTTTTTTTTTGCTTACATATTTATATTTCTTCGTAGCAAATTATTTTTTTTGTTTGAAAATTCATCTTTTTTAGTTGAAACTTCAACTACTTGGTTGAAAGTTGAAGTAATTTTTTTACAATTCATGTTTCTCGTAAAAAATGTAACTATTAATTTGTTGAAAGTTCGTTTTTTTTTAATTTAGAATTATAATTATTTTAACTGGTATAATTTTAACTATTCCATTTTTATTTAAAAATGTTTTTTTTGTTGTTGAAAATTTATCTTCTTTTGTTGTAAGTTTAACTATTTGGTTAAAGATTCATGTAGTTTATTAAAATTCGTCTTCTTTGGTAGAAAATTAATCTGCTTAGTTAAAAATTCATCCTTTTGGTTGAAAATGCATTTTTTTTTTAAAGTTAACTACATATTTGCTTGCAAATTCGTTTTTTTTTGCTTGAAAATTGATCTTTTTTAGTTAGAAATTAATTTCATTAGTTAAAAAAGAACTTTTTTCTTGAAAATTCGCTTATTTTTCGTTGAAAAATTGTTTTCTGGCTTAAGACCATGTGATGAGTGGGTCACGTGACCAGATTCCTACCTTACCGGCACTTTTTTTATTTGTCAACTTATTTTCACACGAATAGCCACATCGAGTTGCAAATTTGGGATAATAAATAATAAGCACTAAAAAACGCGGCTCCGGTCCTAAATTTTTACTAGTTTAAACATTTTTTTTTATTACAAATTTTTTTTTGCTTTTTTCATAATTATACCAATTTTGGACCAGAGTCGCGTTTCTTAGTGCTTCTTATTCAGTATCCCAAATTTTCAACTCGATGTGGCGCTTCGTGTGAAAATAAGTTGACAAATAAAAAAAGTGCCGGTAAGGTAGGAATCCGGTCACGTGACCCACTCGTCACATGGCCTTAATGGTTGAAAGTTCGTTTTTTTTGTGTTGAAAATAAATTATTCTATTAAAACAACTATTCCACTTATTGTTCAAATTTTATCTCTTTCAGTTAAAAATTAATTTTATTATAGTCAAAAATTGAATTCTTTTGTTGAAATTTTTTTGTTGGAAATTATTTTTTTTAACTGAAGTAGTAGCTATTACATTTTTGGTTGAAAATCTATGTTTTTTAGTTTAAAAATTTGCGTTTTCAGTAGAAATAAAAATTAATCTTAAACAAAAATTCATCTTCTTATCTAAAAATTCATCTTTTTGATCGAAAATTAATTTTTTTTTTTAAATTCGTTGGTTTTTGGTTAAAAGTTAACTGTTCCATTTTTGGTACAAAATTGATCTTTATTAGTTAAAAATCAGACTATTTGGTGTGAAAAATAGAAAGAAAGAAAATGAAAACGAAACTTTAAAACGTTCTTTCAGTTTGCTTAAGATTGGCGTAACGCTCAAGGTGACCCCCCCCCCCCCAGCCAAAAACACAAAGGCGTTACGTATTTTTTGAACGACACCTACGCAAGAAAAACTGACCAGTATTTAAAATATTGAATTTTTTTTATTAAACTAAATAACTCACGCTTTTGATTTATTTTATGAATAAACTATACATTTTTTTTCTAAATTTCTATAAAAACAGAAGATTCATTTATCCAATTTGAATTTTCGCGGAACTAAGACTATAACAACTAACGCTACCTAGCGGCTGGTAAGCTCACTCATTAACTTGTCCAAAGCTCTTGCGTTGTAAACTGGACTCAAGGGGTTTTAATGAAAAACTATTAAAGTGACACACTGACAACAGTACGAAATGGCGACCTCAAAAACATCTAATACTTATAATCGACAAAATTGGGAAGATGCGGTACGTATTTAATGAAAATGTAATATTATTAAATTTTCTGAATCTGATGAAACCTTCTGGTATCTAATTTTCTTGTTTTTCTTTGCAGGAATTCCCAATTTTGTGTCAGACATGCCTTGGTGACAATCCGTACATTCGAATGGTAAGTACGATTTTTCTTGTTTTTTAATCATTTTTGTTGGGTTAGGCTTTGTTAAAAGTATGTCTCATTTATTGCATAATTATTAGTTGTTTGATGTTGAAAATAATAAGGTTATGTTTATTCCAAGAACCTAGGTTAAGTATCTTTAAATGCAGTCGTAAAGTCACAGTTTTGTTACGTTTTTGATTATTTTCCCAGCTGTACCTGAAAATAAAATATAAACAAATCAGCAGACCGAATCTATTTCAAATCAGGCAGGTTCTACACTTGAAGTCGCAGAATCCCTCTGTGACAAAATATGTTGTTTTTTTCAGAGGAAATTAGGCAATGCGTATTTTTGCGTTTTTTCACAAAAAAATGTTTACTAAGTTATGCGTATTTGAATTTTTTGCTTTGTTTTTCAAAAAAATCACCATTTTTTCTTTAAACTTATATAACTGTTGACCTAATTGAGATATTTCTGATTTCTTTTCGGATTCTGGTAGAGTTTTCTCAAAAAACCCACACTTATAATTTTGCCAATTTTTTTATAATTTTACTATCATAAAGAAAATACTTTGTGAGTTTTATGCAGGCTAAATAACTTTTGGGGCCAGGAGATTTTTTTTCATAAAATCCAACTTTCGCATTTTTCTTGCAAACAACAACAGATACGAAAAAATATGAAGAAAATAATTGGCACAGTTAAAAAAGTTCTACAAAAAATCCTTTAATCATTCATGATATCTTTTACCATTTCCGAGAAAATAAAAAAATTCAATTTTCATAAAGAAAAAAACTCTCTTGGCCACAAAACTGGTTTTGCCCGCATAAAACTTATAGAATATCTTTTTTATATAAATAAAAATTTGTAAACAAATATTTTTAAAAAATAAAAAAGGAGGGGTTTGCCCCCTTTCACAGAAGAATTGAAATTGCCCATATGTTTCTAGTTCTTCAACTTGTTTTTCAAATTTTATATATAAATGAACAATTGAAATTGGAAAATTCCTTTATTTATTTTTTCTAGCATTCTGTGATAGTTTAATGTCTCTATGCAATTTTAGATTCACAATAATAGGTAAAACTCGAAGAATAAATTTGAATGCCAAACGACAAGTGTGTCCTGATTTTGAAACTCTGCATAGAAAAGCAATTTGTAATATAGTTAATAACAGATTTGTACAGTTAAAAGAATTGTCTGCTCTGCTGCAACTGTAGTTTCCGAAAGAAATATTGATTTTTTTATATTTTTCTCGGAAATGGTAAAAGATATCATGAATGAGTAAAGGATTTTTTGTAGAACTTTTTTAACTGTGCCAATTATTTTCTTCCCATTTTTTCGTATCTGTTGCTGTTTGCAAGAAAAATGCGAAAATTGGATTTTATGAAAAAAAAATCTCCTGGCCCCAAAAGTTATTTAGCCTGCATAAAACTTACAAAGTATTTTCTTTATGATAGTACAAATTAAAAAAAAATTGGCAAAAAATATAAGTGTGGATTTTTTGAGAAAATCGGCTTCTAATATTTTCAGAAAAACCGCTGGCATAACTTCGTAAACATTTTTTTTTTTTTTCAAAAATCGCAAAAATACGCATTGCCTGATTTCCTCTACAAAAAATAACATATTTTGTCCCCGAGAGATTCTGCGACTTCAAGTGTAGAACCTGCCTGATTTGAAATGGATTCGGTCAGCAGTCGTTTCTGATAATAAATTAATTAATACCAGGGTGTCCAGCGATCTTGAAAACATGGAAATCTCCTTGAATTTTTCACGAGAACCTTGAATTAAATTTCTTTTTCTTTTAAAACAGCTATTTTATTGAAATGCGAAAAGTAATTTAAATCTTTTAGTCTATTATGAAAGGAACACCTCATTTGGAAGAAATATTGCTACTGAAAAGTTTTTTTCCTTTCATCAGGATGAACGGATATTGTGAATAATTCTATAAGTTTTTAATTTCGTCTCCGCTAATATAGAATGTTAAAGTATACATTTTTTGTGATATTCAACTTACAAATTATAAAAATTATTAATTGAAAATTTCGATGTTAATTCAGTTTCAGAATTAGAATGAGCCATAACCATATAACGGGGTTTTCAAGGTTTTTACTACTCGGTTTTTGAGTGTACACCAAATTACAAAACATTACTAAAGATTTCAAAATATTCCAGAGATTTAAAAATATTTGATAGGATTTGGAACATTTTACAAAGATTTCACTGATTTGAAAGATTTAAAAAAGGCGTGTACACCAGATTTCAAATATTTCACAAAAATTTCATAAAGCTTTTAAAACTTTCAAAAGATTTAAAATTTAAAGGATTTCAAAGATTTGAAAGACGGTACAGTATACCAGATTTAAAATATTTTAAAACATTTCGAAGACTTTAAAGCTTTCAAAACATTTTAGAAGATTTTAACGTATAGCAAAGATTTCACAAACAAAGATTTAAGAAAAATTTCACAAATATTCCAAAGATTTCACAAAAATTTCCCAAAGATTTCGAACATTTCATAAAGATTGCAAGGATTTCAAAGGTTTGAAAAATGCGTATGCAGGCCTCACAGGTCGGTCCCTATTGTACCCTTAAAGTATCCTATTTCCCTTTCTTTGAAATATTTTGAAATCCTTATGAATTCTTTGAAATCTTTTTTATTATTTTGAAATCACTAGAATATTTGAAACCTTCTAAAAAAATTTGAAATCGTTTAAAATCATGGAAATCATTGAAATATTTTAAACCTCTTGAAATCTTCTAAAGAATTTAGAAGTCGTTTAAAATCTTTGAAACGTTTAGTATTCTTTTAAAATCTGTATGAAATTTTCATGAAATCTTTTGTACTAATTTGAAATCATTAAAATACTAGAAATATTTGTGAAATCTTCTAAAAAATTTGAAATCTTATAAATCTGGTTTACTATATCCTTTTTAAAATTTTAAAAATCTTTTAAACCTATGTGAAATTTGTTGAAATCTGTATGAAATCTTTCTTTAATCTTTGTTTGTGGAATCTTTTGTGTTCGTTTGAAATCATTGAAATGTTTTGAAATCTGATGATCCCTTTTTGAATGTGCTTGAAGTTCTGAACGTTCAAATGAACGAAATTTTTTACTGATGACTTTGTAAACCAGAAAAAGTGCTAAAATGTGTGTTCATTTATATTGGAAATAATTTATTATTGGAACAGAATTATAAAGCATATTTTAGATTGCAGTTGGAACAATATTTATGGGTAGAATAGAAATAAGGGAAAATATTTCGTTCATTTGAACGTTCGGAACTTCAGGTATATCCTTTTTGAAATCTTTTAAAATCCTTATGAATTCTTCGAATCGTTTGTATTCGTTTGAAATCACTGAAGTATTTGAAATCTTTGAAATGTTTTAAAATCTAGTGTACTGTACATAATTTGAAATCATTAAAATATTATAATCTTTGTGAAATCTTCTAAAAACGTTTGAAATTGTTTCAAATTTTTGAAATCTTATAAATTTGGTTTACCCATTTTTAAATCTTTGTGAAATGTTCGAAATCTTTGTAAACTGGTGTATACGCCTTTTTCAAATCTTTGAAACTTTAATAAAATATTCCAAAGTTTTGGGAAATTTTTGTGATACCTTTTAAATCTAGTGTCACATGCCTATTCTGAATTACAGAAGTCCTTGAAATATTTTAAAATATTTTAAAAATCTTTGTTTGTGAAATCTGTCGTATTCTTTAAAATCATTGAATTATTTGAAATCTTTGAAAACCTTTAAATCTTTGGAAAGTTTTAAAATCTTTGTGAAATATTTGAAACATTACAAAACATTAAACACTAAAGATTTCAAAATATTTCAGAGATTTTAAAATATTTCAAAGGATTTTGAACATTTTACAAATATTTCACAACAATTTCACAAAGCTTTTAAAACTTTCAAAAGATTTAAAGGATTTCAAAGATTTTAAAGACGGTACAGTATACCAGATTTCCAAGATTTTAAAACATTTCGAAGATTTTAAAGGTTTCAAAACATCTTAGAAGATTTCAACGTATAAAAAAGATTTCACAAACAAAGATTTAAGAAAAATTTCACAAATATTTCAAAAATTTCCTAAAGATTTCGAACATTTCATAAACATTGCAAGGATTTCAAAGTTTTGAAAAAGGCATATAGAGGCCTCACAGGCCGGTCCCTATATCCCTTAGGGACCGTACTTAAATTACGTAACAGCAGGGGATCGAGAGATTTTGTTACGATTTGTTACGGTGGAGCGGGGTTCCTTCATTTATGTACGTAATTTGTGGCAATTCGCAAATGAAACAATTCGCAGTAATTTTGAAAAACTGAACTGAAATTGAATTGAAAATTCAACAATATTGTTAAAAACGTCATCCTGTTTAATTGAAAATTAAACTGTTTTGTTGAAAATTCAACTATTTCATAGAACATTTACTTTTCGTTCACAATTCATATTTTGGTGTTGAAAAGTCAACTAAAATTTTGTTTTGATTAAAATTAAACTATTTTTTTTATAATTTGTCTTTTTGATTTAAAAATTCGTCTGTTTTAGTAGAAATTTCATCTTTCTTGGATGAAAATGCAACTAT
>CAKNYM010052981.1:208252-220660 GCA_932195095.1 Andricus curvator
ACGAACCTACAATAAAATATATAAACTTTAAACCAAATTATTGAATTTCCAACAAAAATAGAATAATTACATTTTCAGTTAAAATAATTAGATTAAAAAAAACGAATCTTCAACAAAATAGTTTAATTTTCAGCCAGGGAGATGTATTTTCAAATAATAAAATGAATTTTTTACAAAGAAGTTTAACTTTCAACCAAGTAGTTAAACTTTCAATCCAGAAGATTAATTTTCTTCCAAAAAAGATGAACCTACAATAGAATATATAAACTTTAAACCAAATTATTGAATTTCCAACAAAAAATAGAATAATTACATTTTCAGTTAAAATAATTAATTAAAAAAACGAATCTTCAACAGAATAGTTGAATTTTCAACCAGAGAGATGAATCTTCAAATAATAAAATGAATTTTTAACCAAGAAGTTCAATTTTCAACCAAGTAATTAAATTTTTAATCCAGAAGATTAATTTTCTACCAAAAAAGACGAACTTGCAATAAAATACGTACACTTTAAACCAAATTGTTGAATTTCCAACCAAAATTAATAAAAAATTTAAATCTTTTTTTTTTAACTATCGTACTATGTATTATATTTTTCGATGAGAATTTATCTTCTTTGGTTGAAATTCGGTTAAAAGTTGAACAATGTTTGTTAAAACTTAATTTTTTTTTTGAAACTTCATCATTTTAGTTTAAAATTCGTTTTTTTTCTGTATAAAATTAATCTTCTTGATTGAAAATCAACCTTTTGTCTAAAAATGCATAATTTTATATGAAAATTCATCTTTTTGGTTAGAAATGTACTTATTTCGTTGAAAATTCCCCCGTTTCCGTAGAAAATTCAAATATTTGTTTGCAGATAACTTTTTTGTCGAAAATCCATATTTACTGTTTAAAAATTCAAGTGTTCTGTAAAAATTGGTCTTTTTGGCTTAAAAACTTAACAATTTGGTTGAAAAATAACCTATTTTGTTGAAAAATCGTCTTTTTTGAGTGAATTCTACTTTTTTTTATATTAAATTAAAATCTTTTTTGGTTATTATATTAACTACTACATTCTTCGTTAACAATTCATCTTTTTAGTCAGAAAAATTTAACCATTTTGTTAAAACTTGAACTACTTTCTTAAACGTACATTTTTTTGTTGAAGATTCATAATTTTCGTAGAAAGTTTGTCTTTTTTGGTAAAAAATCTGTTTTTTTGTTACTTTTTTGCTACGTTATTGTTACTTTTCGGTTACTTTTTTGAGCGAAGTATGGTTACTATTTTACTATTTTTTTAAGCTTGGGTAGTTCCGAGCCCTGAAAAAAACGAATCTTCAACAAAATAGTTGAATTTTTTACCAGAGGGATGGATCTTCAAAAAATAAAATAAGTTTTTAACAAATAAGTTCAATTTTCAACCAAGCAATTAAATTTTCAATCCAGAAGATTAATTTACTTCCAAAAAAGACGAACCTTCAATAAAATACATAAATTTTCAACCAAATTGTTGAATTTTCAACCCAAAATAGAATAATTAAATTTTCAGTTTAAAAATTAATTTAAGAAAAAAACGAATCTTCAACAAAACAGTTGAATTTTCAACCAGAGAGATGGATCTTCAAAGAATAAAATGAATTTTTAACAGAGAAGTTCAACTTTCAACCAAGTAATTGAATTTTCAATCAATAAAAAATTCCATTCTTTGTTTTACTTATTTTATAGTATATTACATCAAAGGTAAGGTTAGACAGGTAAATGGTTCGGGATCATAAGGGGCTAACCCACGAAATTTTTAGAATTTACTTTTTGGCCTTTTTGTATTGTCTTGTCTGCCCTATGTATCGTGTTTTTTAAGAAAGAGGAAAAATGGAATTTTACTATTTTTCATGAAGTAACAAAGTTCCGAAAGGGGACATCCCAATGGGTACTCGGGGAACATAAGGGGCTAACCCCGTACACAATCTTATGATGATTCATGATTTTTTGTTAGTCCCGTGAGGTTTTGAGAAAATTTCAGTTAATGATTGAAAATATCCACAAATTGCACTAATGTTATTATTACAGAGAGTTTTCGAAGCAGTTCAAACCAAAAATTATTCCCCCAAGTCGGTGTTTCATGTAGAATAATGAGAAAAAGTGTCGAACGTCGCGGGAGCCGTTGCCGTGACGAGGAGTACACGTCCGTTTCTGGCAAGCATGTCACAGACAAAATTCAACCTGCCCAGACAGTAAGTGGAATATATTCATTTTCCCTGTACAATTATGGTTATAAGGGTACGAATTACATTGTTGAATAAATGCTGATAAAATCTCAGCAATGAATAAAATTTTAAATGTAATTAATTAAATTATCTAAAAAAATTCATGATAACTGTGAAACCTGATAATGTTTTAAAAAATCGTTAACATAAAAAAGTAAAAAAATTTCAAGTTTTTTCCATGAAAAACGTTTTACAATCGTCAACGCTTCTGAAACCTTTTTTTTTTGTTAAAAAAACTGTAAAATATTGTGAAAACTGGAAAAATGTTTAAAACGTGTTTTGAAAGTTTAGAATTCAACGTTTCGAAACGTTTCAAAAGTGGACATAGGGTCGTTTTAGAAACGTTCGAGATACGTCATGTCACAATGCTGCATAAAGAATAACATTAATGCGTTAAAAAATTCCAAAAAAATGGCTTAATATGGATTTCGATGGGATTTTCTGCGAGAAACACGAACCTGAATTCTTTAAATCGATATCTCGAATTGTTTCGAGATATCAATTTTTTTCTGTTAAATATAATAATCGAATAATGTAGGCCTCACCTAAAGATTGCCTCACCCCTACCCCTTTTCAACGTCTCATGGGGGACGGGAAGGCACCCCTGTGACTGGTCACAGCAAAAAAAATCGATATCTCGAAAAATATTCGAGAAGTCGATTTAAAACTTTGAGATTCTTGTTTCTCGCAAAAAATCCTATAGGAATCCGCATTAAAACTTTGTCGCCACGAATATCGCGAAGAGCTACTCACTGAGAAATGTTGGATTGCTGCGCGGGAAATCTTAAGAGAACTCTTGGAGGAACTCTTGGAAATCTCTCAGCAATCTAGCTTTCGTGACAAATCTTGGAAATCTTTGGCTAAGTGTGAACGAAGGTGAGGTGGTGTGGGGCATTCTGACATACGCTCCTATGCGTGAAACGACCAGCCGACTGAATCCGAAAGCCGCCGAGTTTAGCCGAGACTGTAGAATCTCACGTGAGTTCTTCATGCGAGCTGGGGTCGGAAATATTGGAACTCCCGGCCATCTCAACAAATTCTTGGAAATCTCTACAAGAATTCAATACAGATTGCCTCATTCTCATTTTTAAGATTTCCAGATTTCGTAGTGAGTGGCCCCTCGGGATATATAAAAATATAAAAAGATCACAGTAACATGTCAAAATATTTATCAGTAATAGTAAATTGCTCGGAAAAATAGGTTTGAAAAGATTTAAAACAAATATTTCATATTTTCATCAATACACAAAAAACTATTTACAATTTCGATTTTTTCCAGCTGGCGTGCAAATGCGCGTATCGTTGCCACAGCATGTCTTACACACACCGCTGCTACCTGTCCAAGCTGTACCAATCGATGGAAAGTGAAACTCAGAGGTCGTACATTAACAGTTTAATCAACACTATTCCAGTGCAGAGGCGATACGGAACAACCGACGAATCCAGTCGACGACATGTTACCGCTCGTTATCGTCTTCTTAATGAAGAGGGCAAATCGGTCAGCGTTTGTCGAGGAACATTTATGAACACTTTCGGGCTCACAAAAAAAACCATTGAGGTAATCCTCAAGAAGCGAAAAAGAGGTGATGACAGTCCGATAGAACGTCGAGGTGGGAAACAGCTTCTCAAATATACTGAGCAACACCGCCAAAGCGTCAAGGATCACATCAATTCCATTCTACGGCATGAGAGCCACTACGGGTGCAACATTTCAGAAAAAGAGTGTCTTAGCAGCGATCTGAATTATTCGAAGCTCCATAAAACTTATTTGGAGAAAAACCCTAATCTTGCTGTCACAATTGAGTATTACAAAGAGGTGTTCCACCAGGAAGCAGAAAATTCAAGATCGCAGATGACAATCGATCATCCCTCCTCTCCAAATTCGACCTGTATGTCTAACATGTCTACGGACTTACAGCGAGTATCCACAAGTACGCTTTTTAACAAAATTTTATCGAAAAACAATTCGTTATTTTACGAGTCTTCTAATGAGTTCTATAAATTTGATCGTATTTTAAATGCAGCACGAATGTAGACATGGCTTGAGGGTTAGCTCTTTATGCTCCCCGAATACCCCTGGGAATAGCCCACTGGAAACTTTAAGAGCCCACAGTTGGAGAAATACAGTAAACTTCCAGTTATCTGAACTGCCACTTATTTGAACTTCCCTGTACGGTCACCCATGCATCAGTGGCTGACCAATTAAAAAAAGAGGCCCGAAGAGCGGGAAGCCTTGAATTGAGTATTTTAGCATGACGTCATGGGAATGCAGATAACTTTTTTGAGAAAATATTCTAAACGTTAAAATAAGTCATAAATGTACGAATAGTAATATATCTCAAGTGAAAAATCTATTTTCTCAGTCATGTTCCATTCTTTTGTCGATTGGCGACCTTTCAGTGTCACGAATAAAATAAAATATCCAAAATTTCAGGTTAGTGTATCAGATCGATTTCACGAAGTACTAAAAGGAGACCGCACACCATGTATTTCACCTGGCGCCATTTGGCGATCGCCTTTCCTCCGATTTTCTCCATAGTGAGATTTCTTCCCAGATGAGAGCGCCTCTTCAGAGAAAATTTGTAACTAAATTGTCGTCTGCTACTATAGGAATCGTAATTCCTCAATTTGCCACATGTGGCGCTCTCATCTGAGAAGAAATAAAAATCCGAGGACAGGCGATCGCTACAGGCCGCCACAGGCGTGCGGTCTCCTTGTAGTACTTCGTGATCGATTTGATCAGAATCGGGTACTCTAACCTCGAATTTCAGACAGTTGATTGTATTTCGTGACACTGAAAGGTCGTCAATCGACAAAAGAATGGAATATGACTGAGAAAATACCTTCTACACTTGACTAGTATATTAGTACGATTCCTACATTTATGACATAATTTTACGTTTATAATATTTTTTCCAAAAAGTCGTATGCAGTTGCAGTCCTATGTGGTAACCTTCCTGACGGCTGACATTTCCACCTATCCTACCAAGATACACTTTAAAAATAATAATATTCAGACCTTTATAACTTACTTACTTTTACGCTTATAATACTTTCTCCAAAAATTTGTCTGCACTCCTATATCAAGAACTATATGCTCACCTCCCAGACATTTCCACCTATATACTATACTTATATTGAGTTTTAGTTCGCAAATTGTCGTGCGTCAACAAAAACACTTGAAAAACACCGACATGCTAACGGACCGCAACTTTTTCAATTGCGCAAATCGGAGTCGTCTGAACCGTTTCCAATTGGAATACATAATATTGCGCAATCTCCGCATGTGAGCACCCGCGTACTGCGTCTTTGTCCCTACGCTGCTGGTGTTTTTCATGCAAGAGTCGCAACCGTCTCTCTCCTCTTGAGCGGAGAAACTGTGTCGGCCTGTAGTTCTAGGAATTAATAAGCCGCGAGTTACTACACTGAGAGTCGGGTGTATTTATCTGTATTATTATTGATAGTATTTATTGATTTCGAATCGACCCGCGCTTTTCGGCACATGCGCAGTTGAAAAAGTTGCTTAGAGCAAGCTCAGAGATACAAGGCTGGGGCAGCCAATGAACGTCTATTGACAAAAATAAACTGACGAATCGCGGTAGAGGTGAGGGCCCCTCCAGCGTTCAAATAATTGGTCGTGTACGTTTCGAGACCGTTCAAATAAGTGGAAGTTTACTGTATTACAAACATTGCTCTGAAACCTTGATATGTTGTATATTATATTATTTTCTTGAGTTTTGTTAACGCTAACAAAAAATTAGACGGAAATAACAAATGATACAGTTTTTCCGTTTTCCTGAAAAATTTTCCGAATGTCTTTATGTTCCCCGACCATTCAGGTCTTTACGGGGAGATCAATGTTTGCAGGGCAAGTTGTAAAACCATGGCCATGGTTTTTCAGGTCGTCCTTGAGAACATTGAGCTTCACGTGAGCACGTGTCTAACCCTAAGAGTGATGTACGATATTTTATTCGAAATCAGTATGTTATGAGACTGTAGGGCCGTCTGAAAAGTGAGACGTGATGTCTATAATATCTTTGATTGTTAAAACATACGACTGAGGTGGCAGACATCAGCTTGGCTGTGATTTGTAATCTCGTGTGACGCGATATTTGACCGAACCATTTTCAAATTTCGCACCATATGAATCATACCAATAACAGCCAAGCAGGTGACTGCCACGTCAGTCTTATCTGGTCGTATGTTTTCACAACCAAAGATATTATAAAATATAATATTATGAAATAAAATATATATATATATATATATATATATATATACCAAACCCTCGGTTTAACAACAGTGTCGGGGGTTGCCTACAAATAGCTTTGATACTAAATCGGGGGAATCCAAACGTAAACAGTCAGGGCCGCCTGAACCATTTCCAATTGGAATACATAATATTGCGGAATATACGCAAGTACCCGCGCACTGCTCCTTTCCGCTGCTGGTATTTTTGTGCCTTGAGTCTCGAGAAAAAAGAAAAACTTTCTCTCGCCCCGCGAGCTGAGAAACTGCGGCAGCCAGCAATTCTAGGAATTACTAAACCGCGGGTCTGGTGTATATAATTTACCTTACTATGAAAAATGATACCTGGAAATAACCTGGAATTGTCAGGGAATTTTTTTCCAGAATTTGAGTAGATGCCCTGTTATTAATTTTTAACCTAATTCTTGCATTTTCAGATTCCACAATTATGGGGAACACAATCTACAAGAAAGTTTCGGCGAAAAAAATGAAGTCGCAGAGAAGAAGTGCTTTAAGAAAAGCGTGGATTGAAAAATTGCGTGAAGATCCTGTACAGCATGCGATTTACCTTGCTAAAGCACGAGAAAAGTATCACAAAAGAAGAAAAGAGGGAAAGGTGATACTTATTGAAAATTTAGGAAAGAAAGCGCGAGAAGCGCTAAGAAAAAAGAATAAAGAAGCTGCTAGAAGATATCGTGAAAAAAAGAAGGTTTCTCCTACAGATAAAGAACAAGAAATATATGACAAAATAAGAAAAGAGAAAAGGGTGTTGACTGAATTGGTGAAGATTGAAAGAATAAGAAAAGAAGAAGAAAAAGATGATGATGATGATGAAAAGGTATTACCTATGCAAGATTTAGAAAACAAAAAACAAGAAGATCAAAGTAAAAAGAGTAGTACAGTTGAAGCGGAAAAAAGGCGGGTGCAGCTGAGAAGAAATTCTTTAAAAAAAGAACAAATTGAAAAATTGCGAGATCCTGTGCAATGTGCAATCTACCTTGCTGAAGAAAGAGAAAGATATCAAAGAGAAAGAAAAGAGGAAAGGAGGTTACTTATGCAAGAATTAACAAAGGAAGAACAAGAAGCGCGAAGAAAAAAGAATAAAGAAGCTGCTAGGAGATATCGCGCAAAGAAGAGAATTTCTTCTACAGATAACATTCCGTCTGAAGTAAGTATATATACAAGTATGGAAAATATAGTTTATGTTTTCGGAAGAGTTGAAAATTTATAAATGTTTTTTAATTTTTAGTAGCATCATTAATCGCACGCTACACGCGCGTGTTGTTTTTCGGTTTGTGGGGAAAAATAATTTTTAATATAAAATAAAAATTTCGAATAACTTTATTTTTTAAAGGTTATATAAATATAATTTTCCTCAAATTATTACAAAATTCAAAAAATTGTTTGAAGTTTTCAGGTGTCAAATTAAAATTTCAACAGGAAAGTTAATTTGCAACCAAATAGTTGAATTTTCAACACAGAAAGAACTGAATTTTTAATGAAAAATGTAATAGTTGATATTTCAATCAAAAAATATTTTAATTTTCAAGCAAAAGCAGTTAAATACATCCGAAAAAAGATAAATTGCCAACAAAATAGTGGAATCCTCAACCAAAACAGATTAATTTTCAACCAAAAAGTTGAATTTCCGACAAAGAAGATTAATTCTCTGCCAAAAAGACGAATTTTCAATCAAATAGTAATATTTTCAACCAAAGAGATAAATTATGAACTAAAATGATTAATCTTCAACAAAAAATGAATTCTTAATAAAGTAGTTCAACTTTTAACCAAATAGTTGAATTTTCGAGCCAAAGAATATGAATTCCTAACAAAAAATGTAATAGTTGATAATTCAACTGAAAAATATTTATATTTTAAATCAAAAACAGATGCATTTTCAAACAAAAAAGACGAATTTTCAACCAAAACAGATTTTTCAGTAAAGAAAGAAAACAAATTTCAACCAAATTATAATTTGAGCGAAAAATATTTTTCAATACACAATACAAATTTCGAATAACTATTCATTTGAAGTTTATTCTGTTTTTGAGAGCTTATAAATATGTATAATTGTCCTAGATATCTTGAGAAAATTCAGAATGATTTTTGAAAATTTCAGAATTGTGGCAAATTCTTAGAAAACCATCGACTCAGTTTAAATTATATTCAGGACTTATAGAAGTTTAGAAGAATTTTAAAAATAATATATAAATGTTCGGAAATCTTTCAGTTTTAAAATATTTTTAATCTCTTTAAAACTTCTAAAATTCCTCAATATATTTTAAACTGACTCAAATGATTCCTAAAATTATGAAAAGTATTTTAAAATTGCCTTCAAATCGTCCAGATTTTTTTTACAATTTTAAAAATCTTTTGAAATGTTGAAATTAAAAAAAATTTCTTTAATAATTAATTTTACAAAATAAAAAGTCGTTTCAACCAAATATCAAACAAAGAATATCAATCTCAGCGAACAATGTAATAATTGATATTTCAACTGAAAAATATTTTTATTTTAAATCAAAAATAATTGAATTTATTAGTAAAAATATATATTTTCAACAAAATAATTGAATCCTCAACCAAAACACATTTATTTTCAACTAAACAGTTGTATTTTTAACCACAAAAGATGAAATTTTTACCAAAAGAAATGAATTTCAAAAACAAAAAAGACGAAATTTAAACCAAAAAAGATTTTTTTTTTCAAGAAAGAAAAAAAAATTACACCCAATTATAATTTGTGCGAAAAATAGTATTCAGTACAAAATAAAAATTGTGAATAACTATCTATTTTTATAATTTATTTTTTTATTTTTTTAAGGTTATATAAATGTAATTTTCCTCAAATTATTAAAAAAATTCTACATTTTTTTGGAGATTTCAGATATGTCAAATTAAAATTTCAACACAAAAGTTAATTTTCAACCAAAAAGATGGGTTTTCAATGAAAAATGTAATAGTTGATATTTCAATCAAAAAATGTTTTAATTTTCTATCAAAAACAGTTCAATTCATCCAAAAAGACGTATTGTCAACAAAATAGTTGAATCCTCAACCAAAACAGATCCACAAAAGATGAAATTTTTACCAAAAGAGATAAATTTACAAACCAAAAAGAGGAATTTTCAACGAAAAAATATTATTCAGTATAAAAAGAAAAATAATGTTAAGTAAATTAAAATTTGAAGGGAAACAAAATGTATTTATTAACTATGTATTTATTTTTTTAACTTATTTATTTATTTGCTATAATGTTATACATATTAATATAATTTTCCTAGGTTTCTTAAGAAAATTCAAAAGGATTTTTGAAGACTTCAGTTATGTCGAAAAAGTATCTAGAAAATTTCTAAGATTTTTTTATTTGCAGGATTTTATAAAATTTTGGGAAAAATTTCAGTCAATTTGAAAGATGTGTAGGTAGGACTTCTTGCAAAAAATTTAAAAATATTTTATAAACTTTTGGAAAGCTTTCAAAGTTTTGAAATATTTTTAATCTCTTCAAAACTTCTAAAATTCCTTAATATCATTTCAAATATTCTCTTCAAATTAATTAAAAAAAATAAAGAATCACTATACATTTTCCCAGGAAGCTTAAGAAAGAAAATTTTATTTTGAAACCTTTCAAAATCTTTGAAAAACTTGAAAATTTTATTTCGAAATCTTCAAAAATCTACGTCATGTCTTAAGTTTTTTGAAATTTGTGAAATTTTTTCAAAACTTCTATATATCTTTTAAAATGATTGGAATTTTCCATAACATTTTTTTTTAATTCTGCAAAATTAAAAATATTGCTTAAAAAATCTTTCAGATTCTTTTTTGACAATTTTCGAAATCTTTTGGAATCCATTGAAATCTTTTTAAGTATTCTCTTAAAAAATATTTTGTAAAATAAAAAATCATTTTAAATTGTCCCAGAAGTATTAAGAAAAAATTTTGTATTCTCTTGAAACCTTTCAAAATTCTCAAAAGGCTTCTAAACTTTTTGTTCGAAATCTTTAAAAATCTACATTTTTTTTTAATTTGGTAAAATCTTTGTAAGTTTAAAATTATTTTGGTACATTTTCAAAACTTTTAAATATCTCTTAAACTTATTCGATTTTTTTTCTAAATTTTGTGATCTTGCAAAATCGAAAAATTTTGCTTTAAAATCTTCTACATTCTTTTGAAAAATTTTCAATCATTTTAAATAATAAAATCAATTACCATCTTTCCTTGAAGCTTAAAAAAAATTTATTAAAAAATAAAATTTTTGTTTTAAAAGTTTCAAAAATCTACATTTTGTTTTTAAAAAACTTGAAATCTTCAAATTTTGAATTATTTTATTATTATTATCAAATCATATAGAGTATTATGAAGTCTATTTAGGGACAAGTTGAAAACTGCTCTACTTTTGTATATATAAAAAATAATATACATATTTTAGTATTTCAATTTTATTCAAACTTTTTAAATAGCTATTTGATATTTATAATTTTCACAAATTATTGTATGAATACGCTTGAAGCAGATAGTTCCAAATTCAAAAAATGAATCTTTCTCATAAATTCTCGAACCTGCGGTAATTTACTGTATTTTTCATCGTTACCTTCTCCAGTTTCATTTTACCGAGAATTTCCGAACTCTACAACGATCATGTCAACAACTCACTAATTTATTTTACAATTTACGCTTGAATACAGTGTATATCTGAATGTATTTCGTGATTTAATTATAAATTATTTATAAAACAGTTCTTAAATATCTAAAAGTGAACTCAAATGAAATGGACATCGAAAATATTTCAAAATTCAAGGTTAGTTTCAGAAAGTTTGTTTAATAATCGTAGACAATTTATAACCCGGCATAACAAGATATTACTGATGAACAGGTTTTTAAAATAGCAGAAACGATTAAAAGACTTTTTGAAATACAATATTATAAAACTCTGAAGTTTGAAGCGGTGCATAACCTCAAATCTTGTACGGTACAATGTTTATATTGTTTCTACCTTGTTTTACACCTTTTGATGCTAAAATTTCAGCACGACCTTTTTCGAAACCTAATTAGGTATCTATAAAATGTGTCTGAATCTATCCCGTATGAAAAAATATTATAGGAAATTCAGTCTAAGTCTATAATGGATTTCCTATAATTTTTTCTCGATTGTGGAAAATTATATATAGGAGTATCATAACAGCAAAATCAGTATATGAATAAATAATATTAAAATATTGAAAGAATTATTGCAGAAAGTAGAGAAACTGTAAACAAAATATTTATTTTAGACCACTCATATGAAAATATATCAAAATTGTGATATTTATTAGAATTAAATCACATTTTAGGATCTCTGTTTAACAAAACGCTATAATGAATCTTAAGTACTGTCAATATATATATTTATACACTATTTTGAAAAATGGAATTGGAAAAATTGGAAAATGACTGATAAGGGGTGATAGTTAATATTTTAATCAAGAAAATATTTTTATTTTATATCAAAAGCAGTTGAGTTGAACCAAAAAGGACGAATTTTTTAAACAAAATAATTGAATCCTCAAACAAAACAAATTAATTTTCAACCAAACTGTTGCATTTTTAACCAAAAGGATGAGCTTTCTACAAAACAGTTGAATTTTCAACCAAACTAGAGCCTTATACGCGCGCTCCGCGCGCGACCAATTTATTTACATGTATTTATTTTATTTGGAAATGAATTTCAATAAAATACCATGAAATTAATTTTTACTTCAATAATTTTGATTTTTACACGGCTTCGCATGGATACCATCTCACGACGCAGAATAAATAATTCTGTAAAAAATTGAGCCTATTCGTTGAAAAATAGCCAGACTCTAAATTTTGTAATCGAAATTGTTTAAATAATTAATAATTCTTGTAAATTTACAAAACATAGTAAGGAGTC
>CAKNYM010052981.1:228907-277902 GCA_932195095.1 Andricus curvator
TTTATTTTTAACCAACAAAGAAGAATTTTCTACCAAAAAGATGATTTCTTAACAAAATAGTTGATTTTTCAACAGAATAATTAAATTTTCAACAAAGTAGTTGAATTTTTAACCAAATAGTTAATTTTCAAACGCATTTTTTTAGAAAACAGTTGAGTTTTCAACCAAAAAAGTTGGCTTTTTAATAAAAAAGTTCATTTTCAACCCAGAAAGATGACTTGACAAAAAAATGAATTTTCAATCTAAATGGACGAATTTTCTATTCAAAACAATTGAATTTTTGACCAAAAAAGATGACTTTTTCACAAAATAGTTGAAATTTCAACCAAATAGTAGATTTTTGAACCAAAAGAGATGAATTCTGAACCAAAAATGTAGTAGTCGAATTTTTAACCAAAAAGAATTAACTTTCAACAAAAAATAGTGATTCACTTATTTCAGTTCGGAATGAAGTGAAAAAAGGGCATGTTTCTTGAAAACAGTGGAAAAAGTAGATTTTTTCTTCAAAGGGGGAAAGAGGGGAAAGAGTGTTAAGTTTGCTATATGTAATATTTTTTCGTATTATATTAGTAGCTTAAGGTATACTTCGCAGTCCTTTGAAATGCAATTTGATTTTCAGATTTTACCAAAAGAGGAAGAACACTCATGGAACAGTGTCTTCATCAAATCTGAGCCACTCGAATACGACTCAGATGAAGAAAAAAGGGTCTTGAATGGAGAAAATACCCAATTAGACAATATCTCTAAAAAAGCCGACAATGATTCGATAAAAACTCAAGCACACACTTCTAAATTGCCTACAAAAAGGATTCAAAAACTCCACTATTGTCATCAATGTCAACGAGAGTATAAAACCGCACGAAGCCTGAAAAGGCACATGAATACTCACGCTCCCGTGAAAGGCCCTAAAGCTCAGCCAAAGAAGAAACATGTATGTGAAATATGCAACAAAGGTTTTGTATCACCAAGCAAACTTCAGTCCCACTATCACACGCACTTAGAAGTTAAGCCTTTTGAGTGTGACATTTGTAAAAGCAGATTCAGAAGCTACTATACCATGAAATATCACATAATGGCTCATATGCAAGGTGGCGGACGTCACAAGTGTCCAGTTTGTGCAAAAAGTTATGTGAGATCCAGCCGATTAAGAGACCACATGCATTCCCACTCGAAAGTTAAACCCTTTGAATGTGAAGTTTGCAAGAAAAGTTATTCAAGAAAGAATGATTTAAAGGTTCATATGATTACCCACGATGAGAAAAAAACTTTTCATTGTGAAATTTGCTCGAAAGGTTTTACAACCTTGTCTTATCTAAAAATGCATACAAAGTTTCACTCGGATAATTGCTCGCATGTGTGTAACGTTTGTGGAAAAAGATTTCATAAGATGAGTTATCTTAAAATTCATATGAATCGCCACACGGGAGTAAAACCTTTCGAGTGCGATATTTGCAAGAAGAAGTTCCCGAGCCGTGCTTCAATGAAATGTCACGTAGTTGCTCATATGGAAGAAGGAAGATCCCACAAGTGTCCTGTCTGTAAAAACTGTTATCAAAAAGCATCGATGTTGAAGGAACATTTACGACTCCACACAGGTGCTAAACCCTACGAATGCAAAGTTTGCGAGAAGAGTTTTATGAGAAAAGGTGGTTTAACACAACACATGGTGACTCATGATAAAAAAAGGCCGTTTCTTTGCGACATTTGCCACAAAGGTTACAAGACGCATGGTCATCTCAAAATTCATCAAAAGATACATTTGAATATGGATTCGTTTCTGTGTGACATTTGCCATAAAAGTTTTAAGAGGCATGGCCATCTGACACTTCATAAAAAGATGCATTCGAAGGACAGTGATTCTCGACGAGTGAAGGCGGTTAAAACAAGTTTAACAGATGAAACTATTATTTTCGTGAAATCTGAAATACAGGAAGAAGAAGAAGATACAGATTTGCAGAGCCAAGAGATGAGTCCTGAAAAGATGACTGAAAAAGAAAAGAATCCAGATCACACTTCAATAGGGAAAAAAAGAGAAGAAACAGACAGTATTCTGAAGACTGAAGTTAAGAAAGAAATATGTGATGATGAGGATACACATTTGCAGAGCCAAGAGGACAGGAATTTGAGCACGAGTGGAAGTAAAAATGCTACTTCAGTTCCTGTAAAAAAGGAACCTTGTGATATATTAAATTTAAATTCCGAAATCGAATTTCAAGATGTAAAGATAGAATCTTAAGTAGAAGAATGAGTGAAATGTACAGCTAAAGTTATTTATTTTGCAAAGAAAGTTTTTGGAATGGTCTGTTTGTATGAAAAGTGAGATTGCACAAATTTGTTTTCAGTCAATGAGTTGCTGATTTTTCTAAGGTTCAAGTTTGTATTACTTTAGAATTAGTTTGTAATTTTTTAATAGAAATCGATTTATTATTTAAGCAAAAACTGACTGAATCTAATTAAGTTGGGAACCTTCTTATGAAAAAATATAGGGCATAAGAAAATATAAAATATTTAAAAAGTACGCATTTTATTTTTCGCAAAATTATTTTTTTTTGCATCGAGTTTCACTGAAAAATTGAAAGTTTCAGAAACGTTCGAAAGTTTCACAGTACATTAAATTAATTTTTAATTTAATTTTTTTTTAATTTTAATTTCTTAAAATTTCAAGTAAAAATATTACATTTTCCACAAAATATATCAACTTTTAACGTAATAGTTGAATTTTCAACCGAAAAGATTAATTTTGAAGAAAGAAGATTAATTTTCTACCAAAAACGACGAATTTTCAACAAAATTGTTGAATATTTAATAAAACAGTTACACTTTTAACCAAAGAGATGCATTTTCAACCAAAAAAATAATAATTTCAACAAAATCGTTGAATATTTAATAAAACAGTTACACTTTTAACCAAAGACATGAATTTTCAAATAAAATGCATATTAAAAAAGAAATAAATAACGAAATAGTTAATCTTTTAGGTAAGTAGTTGAATTTTCAACCAAAAAAATGCATTCTCAACGAAAAATATAATAGTTGATATTAAAAAAAAAAAGTTTTTTATTTTAAATCAAAAACAGTTGAATTAACCGGAAAACGGCGAATTCTCAACAAAATAGTTGAATCCTCAACCAAAACGGAATAATTTTCAATACTGTAGATTTTAATTAGTTAATATTTTTACCAATTTCAATCAGTGACTGAATTCTAGCTATGAATTAATTATTTTCACTGATAAATTATTCAGTTTTACTGATTTATAATTAAAAATAACTGACTTATAGCTAGAATTCAGTCACTAATTGATATTAGTAAAAATTGTAATTGTTTCATATTTATAGAGAACCAAACATTTTCAAAAGCATTTTCAACTAAAAAATGAAATTTTTACCAAATGAGATGAATTTTCAAACCAAAAAGAAGATTTTTCAACTCAAAAAGCGAATATTGAGAAAAAAATAGATGAATTTTCAACCAAAACCGATTTTTCAGTCGAGAAATAACAAAAATTTCAACCAAATTATTATATTTTCGAACGAATAAGGCGCATTTTATACAAAAAAGTCGATCTTGCTACCTAAAAATATAAAGCTTTAACAAAAATGTTAATTTTTAATCAAATTGTTTAATTTTCAATCCAGTTGATGACTTTTCTACTAAGAGTAATTTTCAAAGAAATATATTGTATTTTCAACCAAAGAGATAAATTTTTAAATTATCTAATGTATCTTTAACTGGAATAGTTCATTTTTCTGTCAAAAAAATTAGTAATTAACCATAAGAAACGAATTTTCAACAAAAAAGTTACATTGTCAACCAAAGAGATAAACTTTCATGTTATATTATAAATGTTCATCTGTAAAAGTTAAATTTTCAGTGAAAAAGTAATTTTTAACAACAGAAAAATGATTTTTCAAACAAAATAGTTCAACTTTTAACAAAAAAGTTGAGTTTTCAAGCAAGAAAGATGAATTTTCAACCAAAACAGATTAATTTGCAACTAAATAGTTTTGGAATTTTAACCAAAAAAGTTTTTACTAAAAGAGATGAATTTTGAAAAAAAAATGTTATTCAAGAAAGTAAAAAAAAAAATCTACCAAATTATTGAATTTTCAATCAAATAGAGTTAAATTTTCTAACAATGTAGTTGAATTTACGACCCAAAAAAACGATTAAAAAAAAACAGTTGAGTTTTCAATGATTTTTTAACCAAGTTTTTGAATTTTTAACAAAATAATTAAATTTTTAACCAAATAAAAATATTGAATAAAATAATTGAATTTTCAACCAAAGTCGATTTTTAAGTCAAGAACGAACAAAAATTTCAACCATATTGTTGAATTTTCAAGCCAAACAGACGAATTTCATAAAAAAAACAGTCGAATTTTCTACCCAAAAATATGAATTTTCAACCAAATAGTTGTATTTTCTATCCATATTCATTTTCAACTAACAAGTTGAATTTTCAGTGAAGGAGATACATTTTGAAACTATATTATGTATCTTTGACTGGAATAGTTAAAAAAAAATTAATTTTCAAATAAAATGATGAATCCTCAGCCAAAAAAAAAATTAATTTTTAACACAGCAGTTGCATTTTTAACCAAAATGATTAAATTTCTACCAAAAGAGATAATTTTTGAAAAAAAGATTTGTTTTTCAAGAAAGTAAAAAAACTGCCAAATTATTGAATTTTCAACCCAAAAAAGCGATTTTTCAACAAAACAGTTAAGTTTTTAACAAAAGGGATGACCTTTTATCAGAGTTGTTTAATTTTTAAACAAATAGCTACATTTTTAACAAAATAAATAATGTTTCACCAAAAATATAATAATAAACTTTTCAACCAAAAAGAATGAAGTTTCGACGAAAAATAGTTAGATTTTCTTATTGGGTTCTATTAATATGAAAAAAGGGGAAAGATGGAAGTCTCCGCGGTAAATAAATAAGAATTATGATTTATGTTTAATATTTTTAAAATATTAGCATGAAAAACTGGAAATTTTTCTTAAAAAGTAAACATTTTAGGCCCTGTAATGGGGTTATGTTCATATAGGATTCAATATTTATATTACAATATAAATGTTTATATATATAATTGTTTTTTAAATTGAAGTTTTCCCGCCTTAATATTTGAAACGTTTCCAAAGTTTCATGAAATTTTAGAACCATTTACAGCATCGAGTTCGTATCTAGATTATTTGTAAGTTTATGCTCAGGAGTGAGTGATGTCGGTAATGTCGGTATATGCAATTATATATAAGATCAGATAAGATAATTCGAAAATTAAAGACTAAAATAGATTTTTCATAGTGGATAAACATAAAGGAAAGAAGAAGAAATGTTTATCTGCTATTGAAAATCTATTAAAATTATTAGTTTTTTAAATATCTTACAGAAATATAATTGCAAATTCCGCCATAACCGACGACCCAAGTTGCCCTCTTGACCATAAACCACAAAAAATTATTTTGGTCCTTTTGGTCCATGTTTTGTAACAAAATACAATAAACAAACCGAACAAATGTAATCGTTACTTAGCGATATTTACAAATTAGGTAACATAAACATTACATGGAAGTCCTGCAGTTGAAATATAAATTAATTTTAAGGTTTTTAAATATTAGAACCTAAAATGGACAACGAAAATAATACAAAACCGGAGGTTAGTGCTTTTGATATTTCTCTTTTGCATTTTTGTATGATCTTTTTTTATATACATAAAATTTGCAACAATTTTTAAAGTAGTTTAAACTTTTAATTGTCTAAAATGTTTTTGTATTAATTACAATAATTCAATAATTGTATTATCACTATGAATGTCCCATAACCTCAAAATTTTAAGGAGATACAAAACAGAATATTAATGCATAACAACCAAATTTGATTATTATTTCTGAACAAATATTTTTTTAATACAAGAAACAAACTTTTGACAACAGGTTTTTTTCGTTTTTTCATCCCATAGTTTAAAATCACTTATTGTTTATTATTTCTCATTTTTTTTATTAAACATTCACTTACATGTTCTTGTTTAAACCGAAAATTCAGGATTACTACAAGACCTGAAAAAGTCATGACATTTTTAAAAAGTTCTGCAAAACCTGGAAGTCATGGAATTTTGAAAAAATGACTGGAAATTGTTTAGTCGCACCTGTATTTCAAAGTCTTCATTTTTTAATTTAATTCATTTTAGTGTTTTACGGCAAATTTAATTAATTAATTAATCGCGAATTAAAAAATTAAAAAGGAAAATTAACTTTTTGTTTACAATTTAATACAGCCAAATTAAATCTAGAATATTAATGTGAAATGTTTAGAATTTAATCATTGTTAAAAATTATTAAATTTTTAAAATAAAAAAGAACAGTCAAAATTAAGCTTTAAAGCCCGAAATTACTGAAAATTAACTTTTTTTGACCAATTAATTTAGTTTAATTAAACCTCAATCTATATTTTAAATAATCTTATAATCACATATAAAAAAATTAATAAATTTCCAGAAATGTAAAAATAATTGATTTATTTATGATTTAATAAGAATAAAAAATTTAAACTAATAAAAATTAATTAATGTACTTAATTAAAAATAAATTTCATTACATTTATTAAAAATGGAATTCAGATTTATATGGAAATCATAATAAAAATAGATTTATAAATTAATAATAATTTTATTTATAACTGAAAGTTAAAATTATATTGAATATTTAAATTATAATTAAATATTGTATTAATAATTATTAATCATTCGATTAAATATATGTAAATATAATATTAAATTAACATTGGCGTTTATTAATAATAAATTGTACAAGAAATTGTTGGTAAATGAGATTGCGACCAGTAGAACGTGTTGAAATTGAATAGAATTGACTGGATTTTTAAGAAGGTAGATCTGCAATTTTTTCAAGTAATTAACACTGAACTGCAAATTAAAGCCCTTAAAGTTTCTTAATTCAGAAATTGTTAATTCAAATACTCAATAATTTACACGTATAAAATAAAAAATTTTCAAATGAACAATTTTAGATGAAATCCTGTTAAAATGCAAAAATTAAAATTTTTTAACTATTATAAATTGAACAGTTCAGAGATTTCTGGTTAAAAAATATAAATCTGCGCTATCATTTTCTAAATCCCTAAACTGAAGAATGAATCAATGAATTTTTAAATGTTTAAAATTATATCGTTTTAACCAATTTTAAGTTACAAAACTTAAAAATAGAACGATTTTTAATTTTGTTTAAAAATGAACACTTTTTAAATTACAAGTTAAATTATAGTAATTTTGAGTCGTTTCAAATTAATAATTGATTAATTGTTATTCATATATCAAGACTAAATATTTTCAATCAGAAATTAACATTTTTTTAATGAAATAATTAACATTGTAACGTTTAAAGTTTAAACTTAGTACTTCTAAATTTATACGATTCAAGGCTTTCTATTTCAAACAATTCAGCTTCAAATTGTTTAGTTTTCAATATTTAATTTATAATTGCTCATTTTAAACGAACAGTCAAATATAAATATTTTTAAAAAATTAGTTGTTTTTCTTAATTACAAAATTACAAACTGAATAGGTTGAAAATAAAATATTTGTATATTAAAATCTGTAAATTGTGTAGTTTTGAACGAATTCAAAATTTCCTGTAAAATAAATTGTTGTTCAATTTTCAATACTCGAACTACAGTTCAAATTTCAAAATCATTAATTAATTTTTTTATTTTGAAAAATGAAGTTTAAGGGAAAATTAAAAAAGGTTTTTAAACATATCAAACGGTTTCCTAAAATTTCGAAAAAGATTGTAGAATATTTTGAAGCAGTGTTTCAATTTGGTAAGATTAAAAAATCAAAAAAATCGAGTAAATTCAAGAAATATTTAGTAGAATGGAAGGAATTCTAAAAGAATTTTAAACTTTAAAAGATTTTTAGAAATGTAGATTTTAAAAGACTTCAAAAATAAACTTTAGGATCTTTAAAAGAATTTCGAAAGATTTCAAGAGAATAAACAAATTTTCTTAAAATTCCTGGGAAAATTTAGAAGCTTATAAGGCAATTTAAATTTTGAATGACTTTTCAAAATTTGGAGAAAAATTCGAGTCAGTTGAAAATATTTTCAGGAATTTAAGACGTTTTAAGTAGTTTAGAAATATTTGAAAACTTGGAAACATTTCTGAATCAAATAATTCTTGATTTCTTCAAAACTTCTAAAGATCTTCTAAAACGACTCGAATTTCCCCTAATATTTTGTAAAATCCTATAAAATAAAAAACTGTCTTTAAAATCTTCTAGATTCTTTTCTGACACATCTGAAATATTCAAAAACCTTTTTTTAATTTTCTCCAGAATCTTATAAAAATTATATTTATATAAATTTTAGAAATAAACTGATAATACTTATTTTCTTGTTCTCAATTCCCAGAATTTAATTTCAACTCGAATTAAAGTTTACAAAAACTTTTAACAAATAAATAATTATTTGAAATTTTTATGTTATATTATTATTAATATTATTTTGTACTCTCTATGGTATTGAAAAAAAGTTTTAAATTGGTGAATTTCAATTAGTACTTACGTTAGTTAACTTCAATATTTGTATGACTAAAAAAATATTGAAACAGCATTTAGTGTTACATCAAAATATTGTTTCATTTATTTTTAGACAATACTTCATCTTAAAAAATTTTTATTTTATTTAGAAAACGTCTATTATGTTTTAAAACATAATATAAAAAATGTTACTTAACGGCGGTTAATGAAAAATCATTAGATTTCAAAGAATATTTACAATATTGTTACAATAATAGAGTTATTTTTTAACAAAAATGCGACTGTTTGATTGTTTATTTATATTGTATAAAAATATTATATATTAATTCTAACGAGATATCAATTTTTATTATTTATCAAAAATGTCCTTGCTTTTCTTTTTTATTATTTTAGATAATAGATACAACGAATTACAAAAACTGTGTACAAATATTAACTTTATATTTTAATTTAAAAATTGTTTTCTAGTTTTATTTAAATCCTAAATAGTTTAGTTTTAACTCGTTCAAATAAACATTTGTGATTTTTTTATTGGTAAGATTTAAAAATAAAATCGGGCTGATCAACGCTCATATAAAGATTTAAAATTCAAGTGGATCAATTTTGAAGATTTGAGTTTAAGTTAGAACATTTAACTTTGCAGTTGAGCAACTTGGAATATTCTATTTCTTAATTATTTAACTTTGTACATTTCAGTTAAAAAAATTTCACTTTCTAATACTTATTTTTTGAATTATTATATCAGCCTCAACTTTTTTTAAGAGTGTTTATTTTTTATTGTATTTTAAAATATCCTATATTTAAAAAGAAACTGGACCAAAGGGGAAGTTTTTCGAGAATAGGGGCATAGGGTTAAGACAGTGATCCCTGGTTTCACTTTAAATTTTATTTTTTCGAAATTCACGTCGCTTTTTTTATTTGATTTTTTTGACATTATAATTGTCACAAAAATTAAAAAGAAACCAATAATACCATAATCACCCCCTGCAAAATCTGGAAAAGTCGTGGAATTTTGAAACCGGACTTCTGCACCAACCCTGAAAATGACCAGGAATATATTATTGTAACAAAACTAAAATCAAATTTTTTTACAGTTTGTACCATTAGACATGGAAGCCGTCTTTATCAAATATGAACCTACAGAATACGAATCAGTGGACGAGGGTAATCTGTTTAACAAGGAGAGCAATGATCTTCCAAAAAATGAAGCTAACAAAGAGAGCTATGATCTTCCAAAAAATGAAGCAGCTTATTTAGCCCCAAGCAAGCTTGAGACCCACGTTAATTCACATTCAAATACTGAGCCTTTCGAGTGTGATATTTGTAAAAAAACATTCAAAAATCGTTATAGTGTAAGAAAACATATACATGATCATATAGAAAGTGGAGGATCTCACAAGTGTCCAGTTTGTGCCGAAAGTTTCGAGACTCCCTTCAGTTTAAGAATACACATGCGCCTTCATTTGGAAAATTACGACAACGAATGTGTAATTTGCCATAAGAGATTTTCAACAACAAGTAATTTAGTGCGACACATGTTCAGCCACGGAGAAAAATCTTTTCAGTGTGACTTTTGCTTCAAAGGTTTTATGAAACCGGATGCTCTGACAAATCATAAAAGGATCCACTTGGACGAAGAGGAGCGTAAACTGCTATACAAGTGTAAATTGTGTGATAAGGGTTTTATTAAGAAATATAAGCTTGATCAACACATGCTTTGTCACAGTAGGGAAAAACCTGTTGAGTGTGAAATTTGTAAAAAAATATTCAAATATAGAACGTGTTTGACAAAACACAAACGACTTCATCCGGAACAGAACCAGGCACAAAGTGAAGACAATCATTGTGATCAAATTTCAAGAGATGAAAAAGAAAAAGTGGATTTTGTTCTGATTGAAATTAAGAGTGAAATGGAAGATGAAAGTAGAAACTTAGATTCCCGAAAGGAAAACATAATGAGTTCAAGTGAAAACTCAAAGTTATTTTCTGTGGAAAAGAAACCTTGTGATATATTAAATTTAAATTCTGAAATCGAATTTCAAGATGTAAAGATAGAAAAATAAGCTTTCCAATCGAGAAGTCAATTTTGCTATTTGGAAAAAATTCGCATCAAACCTTTGACTAGCAGTTTATTATGTATTTTCAAATACATGGCAGTCCAGTTGATATTTTTGTAATTTTGTATATAAAGAGTCTGTTATGAAAAATAAAAAAATGTCGAGAAATGAGTTCATTTTTAATCGAAAATGAGACCAAAGAAGATCAAGATTGCCCCAAATGTGTTGATATTAGTTCGCAAATCTGATAGAAAAGATGTAAATTTATTACATAAAAATGAACATTTCTTGAAAACATCAAATGTTTATTCTTTTTCTGCACTTTGCATAGTAAAAACGAGATGGCTGCAATGATAATGAATTGCAATATGCCTACAATAATTATTCAAACCAAATATATTAAAATATATGACGCAAAATTTATAGGAATGGCTTCGCGGTATAAAATTAACATCTTAAACTTGAACAGGATAAGTTGTTAAATCAAGAGTCAGTACTTTGCTTTCCAAGCATTCTCCAACCTGAAAAGCAAATTTATCAATTTTATAAAATATTGACAAAATAATGAATAACACGAATGATATATAATATAATACTATGATTTATTGTAATATCAGGCCTCGGAATCACTTCAGATAAAAAATAGCGTAAATCATATCACAAATTTGAATAGTGTCAGGAAATTTTTCAAGTATTAAACTTATGCCTAGTCCTAATCAAAAAGTGTGCAACGGAAAATTAACTTTACTTTTTTAGCAAGATTTTCAGTTTTCTAATCTAATATTTTTAAAGTATTAAAAATATACTTCAATGTTTATTTAAAATTTCTAAAATGTTACTCTTTAGTCTATAAACTAAACGCAAACTGAATTAATAGATCCCAATAAGAAAATCTAACTATTTTTTCTTGAAAGTTCATTCGTTTCGGTTGAAAAGTCGACTTTTCAATTTTTGTTTAACAATTCATCTTTTGTGGTTCAAAATTGAATTATTTTGTTGAAAATTCAACAATTTTGTTAAAAAGTCATACTTCTTGGTTGGAAACTTCATCTCTTTCTGTAGAAATTTCAACTTTTTTGATTAAAAAACTGTCTGGTTGAAAATTTAATCTTTTTCAGATGAAAATTGATTCTTTTGTATAAAATTTGTATTTTCGGCCTGAAAAGCCAACAATTTCGTCGAAAATTGAATTATTTGGAAGAAAATTGATGTACTTTGTTGAAAATTAGTCATTTTTCGTAGAAAATCAATTTTTTTATTAAAAATCCAACTGTTTGGTTGAAAATAAATCTGTTCTAATTGAGGATTCAAGTATTTTGTTGAAAATTCGTTTTTAGTGGTTAAATCCAACTGCTTTTTATTTTCAATTAATAACTTTTTTGTTGAAATATGAACTTATAATATGCCTTTTTCGTTGAAAATTCATATTTTTCGATTGAAGATTCATCATTTTTATTTTTTTTTTTTACTGAAAATTTAACTATTTTGTTGGAAATTCAGTAATTTGGTAGAAAACTAAACTGTTTTATAGAAAATTAGTTTTTTTTTTATATTGAAAATTAATTATCTTAAATGGAAACTTAACTACTCCATTTTTAATTAATAATTGATCTTTTTTAGTTTAAAAATTCAATCATTTAGTTAGAAAATTTTAGAAATGAAAAAAAATCTAAACTAAAAATTAATCAAATAGAATCTAGACTAACATTACATCCATTATTCAAACTATTTAGTTGAATGTTTTTGGTTGAAAATTCAACAATTCGATTGGATTTTTTGTTGGTTGAAAATTCAAATATTTTGTTGAACACTTGCCTTTTTGGTTTGAAAATTCATCTCTTTTTGAATATTCAACTGTTTTGTAGAAAATTTAACTATTTGGTCGTGAGTTGAACTAAATTGTTGAAAATTCATTTTTTTAAACTGAAAATTCATAATTTTAGGTGAAAATTCCTTTCATTAATTGAAAATTAATTTTTTTGCTGAAAATTTAACTATTCCATTTTTGGTTAAATACTTATTCTTGTTAGTTGAAACTTTAACTATTTCGTTGAAAATTGATGTAATTTCTTGCAAAATTTGTCTTTTTTGTAAGAAAATGAATTTTCTTGGTTCAAAATTTATTTATTTTGTTGAAGATTCGTTTTTTTTTGTTAAATTCAACCGTTTTTTAATTTAAACTAAAAATCTTTTTTTTGTTGAAATATTTTTATGCAAAATTTTAAATAATTAAATTTAAAAAATTAAAACTAAATTAATTATTATTTAAATAAATTCATCCCTTTGGTTAAAATTCACCTGTTTGGTTGAAAATTAAATTTTTTTGAGGAAAATTCATATTTTCCAGTGTAAAATTCAACTATTTGGTGTAAAAATAGTTTTTCTTTCATTACAAATTAATTTTTGTACGCAAATTTAACTATTCCATTTTTGGTAAATAAATATTTTTTTTTAGTTTAAAAATTCAACTATTCAGTTAAAAATGGTTAGAAACGAAAAAAATCTAAAATAGAAATTAATCAAACAAGATCTGGATTAACATCACATCCTTTGTTCAAACTATTTACTTGAAAATTTATATAATTTGTTGAAAATTCGTCTCTCTGGTACAAAATTAATCTCCTTGGTTGGAAATTCAAATATTTGATTAAAAATGTATGCATTTTGTTGAGAATTCATCGTTTTTGGTAGAAAATTAATTTTCCGTTGAAAATGTATCTTTTTTAGTTGAAAATTGAACTACTTGGTTGAAAATTGATGTAATTTGTTGCAAAATTTGCCTTCTCTGTTAGAAAATAGATCTTCTTGGTTCATAATTCAACTATTTGGTTAATATAAAATAAATTTTTTTTTTTTGAAATATCAACTTTCAAATTTATATTTAAAAATTCATCTCTTCGGTTGACATTTTTATGGGTTAAAAACAGATACAAAAAATTAATATTAAATTAATTATTATTTAATTAATTTCATCTTTTTGGTTAAAACTCAAATGTTCCATTGAAAATTACATTTTTCCAGGAAAATTTATATTTTCAAGTGTAAAATTCAACTGTTTTCTGGTAGATTCAACTATTTGGCAGAAAATTAGTTTTTCTTTTATTAAAAATTATTTTTTTTATGCAAATTTATTCAATTTTTGATAGATAAATATATTTTTTTTAGTTCAAAAATTCAACTATTTCGTTGAAAATGGTTAGCAAATTTATGTAATTTGTTGAAAATTCGTCTTTTTGGTAGAAAATTAAAATTAATTATTATTTTAGCCAATTAGCGAAGAAATTCAAAAATATTGTTAAAAAAAAGTAAAGAAATAGTGGCATTAACAGACAATTGTGAGCAAATAGTGTCATTGCTAAAAAAAAAAGTGCAAAATAGTTTCAATAATGTGGTGAGTCCGAGGCCTGTAATATAAAAAAGATATTTTAAAATGATTAAACTTACGTCAGGACAGATTCCAATAAGTGCGTCAGCGTGAGAATAGAATTCTTCCTTTAATGAAATCACAATAGTTTGAAGAGAACTCGTTTTGTCCCGAATATAACTTGCGACTTTTCCAATGTTCGTATTATCCAAAGCAGCATCGATTTCGTCCAGTACGAAGAAAGGCGCTGGCTGAAAACTATAAATAAGAACCGAAATATAACAGATATTTATGACGTCAAGCAATAAATCGGAATTTTAAACAAAATGCAATTATGAATAAGAAATTTTACCTGTGAATGGCGAATAATAATGCCAAAGCAGCCACAGTTTTTTCTCCTCCTGAAAGATTAGACATGGGCTGGAATCGCTTACCAGGGGCAACACAATTGTAATTAATTCCATCCAAATAGGGTTCTTCTGGATTCTCCGGACCCAAGAAGGCTTGCGCTGATTGATTTTTCGCTAGACTCTGTATAAAAATTCCAAATTAGTATTTTTTGGCAAATAATACTTTTCCTGAGGGATCGTTCATAAAATTTTAAGGCTATTTTGGACCCCCCGTTCCCCTTCGTTAACAACCATAGGTTTGTCTTGCCCCCCCCCCCCCCCCAAGTAACGTAGCCCAACATTCTAACAAAAAATAGAAAAGAGGGTGATTTTTCACGAAAATAGGGTAATAGTGGAGACATAAATTCTTTTAAACAAAATTAATGTAAATACCGTATTGAATGCAATATGAAACACTTTAAACTCCAAAAATTTCAAGTCGAAATATATCTTGAATTTTCAACAAAGAATATTAATTTTCTAACCAAAAAGACGAATTTTCAACAAAATACATGAATTTTCTACCAAATAGTTGAATTTCAACTTATAAAGGATAAATTTCTAACTGAAAATAGAATAGTGAAATTTTCAGATAAAAAATTTATTTTGATTGAACAAAAAAACAGTTTTCAAACAAAAAAGTTAAATTTTAAACCAAAGCCTTGAAAAAAATGAATTTTTGACAAGACTAGTTGAACTTTCAACCAAGTAGTTGAATTTTTAACTAAAAAAGATCAATTTTTTTAGCAAATAGTTAAATTTTTACCCAAAAAGATTAATGTTCTACAAAAAAAGACAAATTTTCAACAAAATATGTTAATTTGCAACAAAATTGTGGAATTCTAAAGCCAAAAGGACGAATTATCTACAAAACCGTTGAATTTTCAACACGAAAATATGATTTAATTTTTTAACAAATTAGTTTAATTTTCTACCAAATTGTTGAATCGTCAACCAAATAAGATTAATTTTCAACCAAGAAGATTATTTTTTGGCCAAAAAATAAAACTTTTTAACAAAATACATGAACCTTCAACTGGAAACGATCCATTCTCAATTAAAAAAATTTTCAACCATAAAAGAAATAGTTACAGTGTTCGTTGAAAAAAAAAATTCTCAACCAAAAAAAAGACTTCAGAAAAAGAGATGAATTTTCAACTAAAATGATGAATCTTAAAAAATTAATTTTCAATAAAAGAGTGAACTTTTTAACAAACTAGTTCAATTTTCAACCAAGTACTTGAATTTCCAACTAAAAAGATTAATTTTTAACAAAATAGTTACATTTTCAAACAAAAAGATGAATTTGTCAGCAAGAAGATTAATTTTCTACCAAAAATACGATTTTTTAACAAAATTGTTGAATTCCAAAACCAAAAGGACGAATTATCTACAAAACGGTTGAATTTTCAACCCGAAAATATAATTTTTTAACAAAAAATTAATTTGCTACCAAAAAGTAAATTTTTTTTAAAATAGTTTAATTTTCAACCAAAAAGTTCAATATAAACCAAAAATATGAATTTTTAACCAAAAATATAATTTTCAACCGAATAGTTTAATTGTCTACCAACCCAGATTAATTTAGAACCAAACAGTTGCATTTTTAACAAAAAAAGATGAATTATCAACCAAGAAAATTAAGTTTCGACCAAAAAATAAGAATTTTTAACAAAATACATAAATCTTTAACTAGAAAAGATCAATTTTCAATAAAAAATATAAATTTTCAACAAAAATGTTGTAGTTACATTTTTAGTTGAAAAGATAAATCCACAACAACAACAAATTAAATTTGCAACAAAATAGTTACGTTTTCAACCAAAACGATGAATTTTTAACTAAAATCTTAAATCTTAAAAAAGTGAATTCTTAAAAATGGAATAGTTAAATGTTCAACCAAGGAGATGAATCCACAACCAAAAAAAAAAATGAATTTTTGACAAACTAGTTCAACTTTGAAGCAAGTAGTTGAATATTTAATGTAAAAAGATAAATTTTGAACCAAACAGTTAAATTTTGAACCAAAAAGATTAATTTTTCAGAAAGAAGATTAATGTTCTTCCGAACAATTAATTCTCAACCAAACAACACAAAAAATCTTCAATGAAAGAGATGAATTTTTAACTAAAATAATGAGTCTTAAAAAAATTATTTTTTAGCAAGAGTTCAACCCAAAGATGATTTTCTAACCTAGTATATTAATTCTATACAAACGGAATAGTACATTTTTCAATCAAAAAGATGAACCTAAAAAAATAAATTTTTAACAAAATAGTTTAACATTCAACCAAGTAGCTGAATTTCTGTTTAAAAAAATATGACTTTTTAATAAAATAGTTGCATTTTCAACAAAATAATAAAATTTTCAACCAAATGCTAGAATTTTTAACCAAGCGAGATGAATTCCGAACTAAAAATATAATCGTAGACTTATCAACGAAAAGTAGTTGATTTTTCCTGTTGGGTTCTAATTATTTATTTAATATATATTTAATGTTATCTAAGTTTGTAACATTACTTTTGCTGACCCCCCCCCCCCGGGGGTACCAATCATGGTTTTTAGCCTCACCCCCCTCAAATTGGTAACGTATTTTATGGACGATCCTTAAACTAGAATAAGGTAAACTGATCAGACAATTACCTTGTAAATAGGATCTATTTCGTTTGCAACGTGTTCGAAACATGCCATGAATCTATCATGTCGTTCCTTTTTAACTTTTTCGAACTGCGCCTTTGCCTTCTTGGCTTTTTTACGAGCCTGATCGAATTCCTCATTCGTTTCTTGTAGTTTTTCCTTAGCCAAGTATAATTTTTGGATAGCCTAAGGTGCATTTTTTATATGAGAGGTAATTAAAATCACTGAATTGCAATGGAACTCAAATGTCAGACTTCACAGTCCAAAATGCTCTCAAAACAGGGGAAATAGGATGATTTTCACGAAAATAAGGGAATAATGGGCAATCAATTCTTTTGAATAAAATTAATATTGATACCATATTGAATTCAATATGAAATGTTTTAAATTACTACGGTTTCAAGTCAAAATATATTGGCTTTTTCAACAAAATATTTGAATTTTCAACCCAAAAATGACCGTTTAACGAAAGAGTTGAGTTTTCAAGACAAGAAGTCGAATTGAATCGAAAACAGTTGACTTTTTAAACAGAAAAGATGCATTTTCAACGAAGCAGTTGCATTTAGAACCAAATATTTGAAGTTTCAAGAAACGATTTTTCAGTAAAATAGTTTAATTTGTAACTAAATAGTTGAATTTTCAACTAAGAAAGGTGAATTTGTAACCAAGAAAGGCGAATTTTTAACAAAACAGTTGAATTTTCAACCGAATAATTGAAGTTTCAAGACAAAAATACGACTTTTTTAGAAGACAGTTAAATTTTCAACCAAAAAAGATGACTTCTATCAAAAAAATGAATTTTCAATCCAAAAGGACGAATTCAAAACAAAAAAGGAAATAGTTGAACTTTCAATCCAAAGAGACGAAGTTAAAAAAAATGTTGATTTTTCAACGAAAAAGTTCATTTTAAACAGAGAAACATGACTTTTCAACTAAAAAGATGACTTTTCCACCATAGAAGATTAATTTACAAGCCAAAAAGACGAATTTTTTATAAGACAGTTGAATTATCAACTTGAAAAGTTGAATTTTCAACAAAAAATATAATTTTTTACCAAGATGAATTTTCAATCAAATAGTTTTTAACCAAACAGTTCAACTTATAATCAAAATTGACGAATTTTCAAGAAAATAGTTGAATTGTTAACCAAATAGTTTAATTTCTAAGCCAGAAAGATGATTTTTGTAGCAAACAGTTGAATTATAAACCTGAAAAGCTTAATTTTCTACAAAAAATATCATTTTTAATCAATAAAGATGATTCTTTAACAAAACAGTTAAATTTTCAACAGAAAAATTAATTTCCAACCAAACAGTTGAACTTTAAAAATAAAAGAGACGAATTTTTTACGAAATAGTTCAATTAAAAAAACTTTAAATTTAACAAAATTAAAAAAAAAGAAAAAATAATTATCAACCAAACGGTTGTATTTACGACCAATAAAGATACATTTTTAACAAAACAGTTGCATTTACAATCAAATAGTTGAACTTTCGATCAATAAACACGAATTTTCAACTAAAAATATGACTTCTGATATAAAAAAAAGACAAATTTTTTAAAAGACCGAAATATCAACCTGAAAAGTTGAATTTTCACCCGAAAAATCATTTTCAAGCAAGAAAGATGAATTTCTAAGCCAAAAAGATGATTTTTTAAAAGAAAACAGTTCAATTATCAACTTGAAAATTCGAATTATTAACAAAAAAAAATCATTTTTAATCAAGAAAAATTTCTTTTCTACCAAAAAATATGAAGATTAGAAAAAGAGACAAATTTTTTTTTAAATTGAATTTTTAACCAAATAATTGAATTTTCAAGAAAAAAAGACGAATTATTTAGAAGGCAGTTCGATTTTTAACAAATAAGATAATTTTTAACCAAAAAAGATAAATTTTCAACCAAAAAATATTAATTCTCTGCCGTAAAAGATTAATTTTCAATCCAAGAAGACGAATTTTTACCAAAACAGTCGAATTTTCGGCCAAAAAGATTTTTTCTTTAACAAAATAGTTGAATTTTCAACAACATAATTTAATTTTCAACTAAATAGTAGAATTCTAATATACAGCCGCAAAATTTCATTTTCAAAATTCCCTGATTTTACTTTATTTCTCCATGTCCAATTGTTAATTTCCCAGACAGTTTTACATATAGAATTTTAAATTTGAATTTATAAACATTTATTATTCTTGGTAGTTACTTAAGTCCATCATTTTTCCGAAATTCCCCGAATTTTACCATTTTTTAAAAAAGTACCTGAGTTTTCCCTGACCAATAAAATTCCTTGGCTTTTCCCTAATTTCCCTTACCTGCGGCCATTCTCAATTTTCAACCAACAAGAATGAACTTTCAACTAAAAATAGTTGGATTTTTTTATTGGATTCTGTTAATTCCGTTCGAATTTAATCGAAAAAAACGAGAAAAAGGGGGAAAAGGGGAAAGACTATGAAGCCTGCAATCAGTAGATCTAAACTTAATTATTAAAATAATAAAAATTTAAATTTAATGTATGAATTATAGCTTTTTTATACAAATTATTAATAAAAGTTTATAGTTCATTTGTAAAATAATGTAAAAGAGTAAGTCATTCAGTTTGAAGAGAAAAAATTTAGTATTTTAATTACTGGTCACTTTTTCTTGTGTAGTTCTGAATTTTACAAACATAACATTATTGTCTTCTCAAAAAAATACAAAGTACGTGTTTTGATAACATTCTCTATTTTTTTACCAAATAGTAGAATTGTCAACTAATAAAGATAAATTTTGAAATATATGAAATATAGTTCAATTTTCAACTAAAAATGAAATAGTTCAATTTTCAATCAAAATGATGAGTTTTCAAACAAGAAGATTAAGTTTCTACTACAAAGACAAATTTTCAACAGAATACATAAATTTCCAACTAAATATTTGAAGTTCTAACTAAAAAAGATAAATTTTCTACTAAAAGCAAACGAATTTTCAACAAAATTGTTAAATATTCAACTAAAGAAATAAATTTTCAACCAAAAATGGAATAGTGAAATTTTTATATAAAAAAATTAAATTTCCAACAATATATACAATTTGCAACAAAAGAAGTGAATTTCCAACTAAAAAAGAAAACGTTTTCAATCAAAAATGGAGTAGTTAAATTTTCTGTTAAAAAATTAATTTTTAACAAAAAAAAAGCGAATTTTGCAATAGAATAGTTGAATTTTCAGCCATAGAGATGCATTTTCAACTAAAGTAATGAATCTTCAACCAAAAAAATTACTTTTTAACTACGTAGTATAACTTTGAACCAAAAAAGGTGAACTTTCAACGAAAAATTGAATAGTTGGTATTCAAAACAAAAAAACTTTAATATTAAATACAAGATTAAATAAAATACTAATGTTAAATGAAACAAACTTTCAATAAAATAGTTCAATTTTAATCGAAAGAAATGAATTTGCAAACAAGAAGAATAATTTTCTAAAAAAAAGTCAATTTTCAAACACATAGTTACATTTTCAACTCAAAAGATCAATGTTCAAGAAAAGAGAAACGAATTTTTAAAAAATTAGTTAAATTTTCAACCGTAACATGATTTTTCAACCAGAAAGATTAATTGTTAAGCATCAAAATAAATTCTCAACCAAAAGAGATGAATTTTCAATAAAATACCTGAATTTTCATCCAAATGGATCATTTTTAAACTAAAAGAGGCGAATTTTTTACCAAAAACGGACAAGTTAAATTTTCATTTAATCAATTTTAAACGAAAAAAAACGGATTTTCATCAAAATAGTTTATTTTAAACTAAATGGTATGAATCTTGAACAAACAACGCAAAATGTAATAGTAGATACTTCAACCGAAAAATATTTTAAATTAAAAGCCGTTGAATTCAATCAAAAAGGACGAATTGTCAACAAATCATGTAATTTGTTAAATAAAAAAGATCAGTTTTTAACCAAAAATAAAACAAAACAAATAAGAGATATTTTCAACCAAAGAGAAGAAACTTCAAACGATTAAATTTTGATCAAAAACAGTTGAATACAAAAAAAAAGACGATTTTTCTCCAAACCAGTTGCTTTTTTGATTTGAAAATATGGTTAGCTTTAGTTTTCGCTATAAACTAACTATAACATAATAGACATTTTCTAAATAAAAAAAAACGGTTTTTTAAGATGAAATATTGCCTAGAAATAAATAAAACAATATTTTGATGTAACACTGAATGATTTTTCAAAATTTTGTTTAGTCATACAAATATAGAAGTTATTTAACGTAAGTACTAATTGAAATTCGCCAATTTAAAACTTTTTTTTTAATACCATAAAGAATACAAAATAATAATACAAGATAACAATTTCAAATAACTATATATTTGTTAAAAGTTTTTGAAAACTTAAATTCGAGCTGAAATTAAATTCTGAGAATTGAGAAAAAGAAAATAAGTATTATCAGTTTATTTCTAAATTTATATAAATATAATTTTATAAGATTCTTGAGAAAATTAGAAAAGAGTTTTGAATATTTCAGATGTGTGAAAAAAGAATCTAGAAGATTTTAAAGAATTTTATTTTATAGGATTTTACAAAATATAAGAAAAAATTCGAGTCTTTTTAAAAGATGTTTAGGACTTTTAGAAGTTAAGAAGAAATCAAGAAATATTTGATAAATTGTCAGAAATGTTTACAAGTTTTAAAATATTTATAATCTATTCAAAACGTCTTAAATTCCTAAAAACATTTTTGACTGACTCGAATTTTTCTTAAAATTGTGAAAAATCATTCAAAGTGTAAAAAAATTGCCTTATAATCTTCTAAATTCTCCTCGGAATTTTAAGAAAAATTGTTTTATTCTCTTGAAACCTTTCGAAATTCTTTTAAAGCTTCTAAAGATTTCTTTTTTTTTAAATCTTTAAAAATTTACATTTCTAAAAATCTTTTAAATTTAAAGTTCTTGTTGAATCTCTTCAATTCTTCTAAATATTTCTTGAATTGACTCGATTTTTATTTTTTAATCTTACCAAATTAAACATTTTGCTTTAAAATCTTGTACATAATTTTTCGAAATTTTAGGAAATCGTTTGAAATGTTTAAAAACCTTTTTTTTATTTTCTCTTAAAGCTCATTTTTCAAACTAAAAAATCATAAAAAAATTTCACACGAATCTTAAGATAATTCTTTTTTTTTAAATCTTTTCATACCTTATAAACCTTCTAATCTTTAAAAATTATTCAAATATTTCCTGATTTTTTTTTAATGCTGTAAAATTAAAAAAATTGCCATAAATCTTTCATATTCTTCTTTGAAAATTTTAGAAACCTTTTGAAATGTTTTGAAATCTTTTTAAATAATCTCTTAAAATTAATTTTTCAAAACAAAAATCCATTTCAGTTTTTCCTAGGAACCTTAATTTTTTTTTCATTTTCGTGAAACCTTACAAAATTCTTAAAAAACCTTTACAAGTTTTTATTTTTTTCAATCGTTTCAAAACTTCTGAATATCTCTTAAACTTACTCAAATTTTTTCTAAAATTATGCAATACGGCAAAAATTAAAAATTTGGCTTTAAAAACTTTTACGCTCTTTTTAAAATGTTTAAGAAATAATTAAAAATTTTTTGTAATCTTTTTCAATTTTCTCTTAAAATTCATTACAAAACAATTATTAAAACTTTTACCATGAATCTTAAGAACATTTTTTTCATTCTCTTGACACCCTGTGAAATTCAGTTTACCCACCATTTTTTTAAATCCTGAAAAAAAACTGTCTCAAAGTCTTCCACATTCTTTTTCCACATATTTTGAAATCTTAAAAACTCAAAATTATTCTTTTAAAATAAAACCTAAACCATTAAAAATTTTCCCAGAAATCTTGAATAAAATTTAATCTCCTCAAATCTTTCATAATTACTAAAAAGCTTCTAATTTTTTTCGAATTCTTCAAAATAGGTTTTTGCCCATAATTTAATTTTTCTTATCTCTTTGAAAATGTAAGGAAGTTTATAAATTATAGTGTGCTAGCGAAATGTTAAGAACAGAATTATTTTCCATTATTAAACAATCATTTACAATTTAAATGTTCTCTTCTATCAATAATGTTCAAAAACATTATGAAATAAATTGTATGATAAAGTAAAATTATTTATTTAGAAATTTTAATATACAAAGTTGATGGTGCAGAAAATTCATAAATTAAAAATGTTACGTAATCGGGTCCAAATACCCCACCCCCACATAACAAACCAAGTCTGACTCAAGCTTTAAAAAATAGTAAAATAGTAACCATACTTCTCTCAAAAAAGTAACCGAAAAGTAACAAGAATGTGGCAAAAAAGTAACCAAAAAGAAAGATTTTTTATCAAAAAAGACGAAGTTTCCACTAAAATTATGAATCTTCCAAAAAAATGTATGTTCAAGAAAGTAATTCAACTTTTAACAAAATGGTGGAATTTTTCTGACTAAAACAGATGAATTGTTAACGAAAAATGTAATATTGATATAACCAAAAAAGATTTTAATTTAATATAAAAAATAGTAGAATTCATTCAAAAAAGACGATTTTTACAAAGCAGTTCAATTTTCAACCAGTAAATATGGATTTTTGACAAAAAAGTTATCTGTCAACCAAATAGTTGAATTTTCTATGAAAGTATGAAAACAGAGGTATCTTCAACTGAAAAAAGACGAATTTTCAACAAAATAAGTACATTTCGACCCAAAAAAGATGAATTTTCAAATAAAATGATGTATTTTTAAACAACAGGGTGATTTTGAATCAAGAAGATTATTTTTCTACCAAAAAAGACGAATTTTCAACTAAAATGATGAATTTTCAACAACAAAATAAAGTTTTAACACAAATTGTTCAACTTTTAACCGAATCTCAACCAAAGAAGATGAATTCTCATCGAAAAATATAATACATAGTTAGATATTTCATCAAAAAAGATTAAAATTTTAAATTAAAAACTAGCAATTTTAGATAAATTGCCATTTTTATCAGGATTTATAATAATTCTATTGATTGCCCTTTTTATACATTTTATATAGGAACTAATTATTATTTTAGTGTTATTCCCTAATTTTCTCGGCTCTAAGGTGCCAAATTTACTGAAAAAATTTGTTTTTTTTACATTCTACACAAGTTTTTAAATAATAAGATTGATGAATTTATTTATTTCGTTATTTCGGGCAAAAAATTTTACCAAAAGTAACCTTTTCATGAAATAAGTAACTTTATAGTAACCGCGGATCAAAAAAGTAACTAAGTTACTAAAAAGTAACCCGTTCCGAGCCCTGGTAATATGTGAACGCTCCCAAACCATGCTGTAAAGCCAAATTTATCTCAGAAACTTACCTTCATATTGGGAGCTTGAATGCGCTGGATGGCATTCTGGAGCTCATTAATAGATTTATTTAATTTATCAGACGCCTTTTTGTAATCATCTTCATCAATATCTTTTAGGCGGTCGGAAAGAGACGAGTAATCAATCGTGATTCGACTTTCCCGCTCGTATTGTTTCGTTGAAATCAAATGGGTCTCGTGATTTGTGTCATTATTGTGATTGTTATCGCCTACAATATCTTCCATGTTCCCGTGAAGCATCGGAATCGCAATGTCCTCCAGCTAGGATTAAAATAAAAAACTTTATAAACACATTTTCTATAATCAGATAAAAATTAAACATATAATAAATTTATAACAGGGTGGCCGCAAAACTTCATTTTCAAAATTCCCCGATTTTTACCTGATTAATTTGTTATTTTCCCTCACCATTAATATTTAAAATCCCAAATTCTAACCTTGTAACATTTTTAATATAGAATCTTTTATAAATGGAATAAAACAATTTTAAATTTGAATTCATAGATTTTTAATGTATTATTCTCAATAATTTACTGGAAAAAAGTGATCAATTATTAACCACAAGTGACAAAAAGTGACTAATTTCTAACCCAAAGAGCGACGGATGTACATTATTAATGTGACTAATGTTCTTTCAAATTGAAAAGAATTCAAATGAATTGGAAAAAAATTTTAAATAGAAAAAGTTCCAGCGATTTCAGTAAAATTGGAGTGAATTTAAAGGAATTTCAGCGAAATTCGAAGAATTCGATAAAATTCTTAAAAATTCAAGCTGAATAAAAAAAAATCAAGTAAATTGAAAACAATTCAGAAAAACGAAAAAAATCATTGAATTTAGTAAGTTTGAAATGAGTTTAGGAAAATTCAAGGGAATTCATAAGAATTTGATGAAATTCCTAAGAATTCAAGGTGAGTTTAAAAGACATCAAGATGAATTAAACAAAAACTAAAAAAAATCCATTGAATTGAATGAATTTAGAATTCAAGTGAAGTATATGAAATCTGACGTTTAAATCAATCAAATCCTCGAAAATCTTATAAAATTCTTTGGAATCTCCTTACAATTACATGAACATTTTTTCAAATGCCTTAAAATCCTTGGAAATCCCTTGAAATATTTTTATTCTCCTGAAAATATCTTTGAATCTTTTAAAATACGCTAAAATACTTCAAATCTGTTGTAATTCCTTGAAACTTTTAAAAGCTCTTAAAAATTACTTAAATTTGTTTTAAATACCCTAAAATATTTCAAATGCTTTGATATATTTTGAAATCTCTTAAAATTATTAAAAACTTCGAGAATCCCTTGAAATATTTTAATTCTCCTGAAAATATCTTGGAATCTTTTAAAATGCCCTCAAATATTTGTATTCCTTTGAAATCCCATTGAATTACTGAAATAAATTAAAAATTCTTTAGAATATTTTTAAAATGCCCTAAAATGTTTAGAATATTAATTCCTAATTAATTGATTCCTTTAATTCCTCGAAACTTTTTAAAGCTCTTGAAAATTACTTGGAATTTTTTTAAAAATCTTAAAATATTTCGAATTCTTTGAAACCTTTTGAAATCCCTTGAAAATTTTTAAAGCTTTTGAAACAGACTAGAAATTTTTTTTAATATCCTAAAATATTTCATATCTTTTGAAATCCCATTAATTTAATGAAATCAATTAAAAATTCCTTGGAATCTTTATAAAAAAAACCTTAGATATTTCAAGCCCTGTAAAATCTTTTAAAGTCTCCTGAAATTTTGCAAAGCTCTTCAACATTCCTTGAAATTTTAAAAAATAGCCTAAAATCTTTCAAATTCTTTGAAATTCCTTCCATAGATTGAAGTCAACTGAAAATGACTTGGATTCTTTTAAAATATCCTAAAATTGTTAAAATTCTTTAAAATCTTTGGAAATACTTTGAAATACTTTAATACTTCGAAATCCCTCAATTCTTGTGAATACATTTTCTGAAATCCATTAAAATATTATAAAATCCCGTGAAATCTGATGGGATTTCCTGAAACCCTTGACGATTTATTAAAATATCTTGAGTACTCTTAAAATCCCTTAAAATCATTGAAGTCATTAAAATCTTTTAAAATATCCTAAAACCTTATAGATCCTATACAATCATTCCATATCTTTAAGAAATATAGTACATTCTTTAAAACCCCATGCATTTTTTTAAATCCCTTAAAATCATTAAAATCCTTAGAAATGCCTTGAAAATTTGTTAATATCTTTAAAATTCCTTGGAATCTTTTAAAATACCCTACAATATTTTCAATCCCTTGAAAACCCTTTAAATGATTGAAATCAATAAAAAAATTCCTTGTGATCTTTTAAAATTCCTTAAAATATTTCAAATCCTTTGAAATCATTTGTAACTTATTAAGCTCGTGAGAATTCCTTTAATTAAAAAAAGGTAACCTTAAATCTTTTAAATCTTTTGAATTTCCCTGATACTATTTAAAGCTCATGAAAATTACTTGGAATTTTTTTAAATACTCTAAATTCTTTTAATTCTTTGAAATCACTTCAAATTATTGAAATTAATCTAAAATTCCTTGGAATCTTTTCAAAATTAACTAAAATCTTTAAGATCTAGTGGAATAACTTTAAATGATTGAAATCTTTAAAAAATACCTGGAGATATTTCAAATCCTGTACAATATTTTTAAATCCCCTGAAATTTTTTAAAGCTCTTGAACAATCCTTGAAATTTAAAAAAATATCCTAAAATCTTCAAAATTCTTTAAAATCTTTGGAAATACCTTGAAATACTTTAATACTTTAAAACCCCTCAATTCTTATGAAACAATTCTTTGAAATCCATTAAAATATTACAAAATCGCGTGAAATCTAATGGTATTTTTTGAAATTCTGGATAATTTATTAAAATACCTTCAGAGCTTTTGAAATTCCTTAAAATCATTGAAATCCTCAGAAATCTTATAAAGTCCCTCGAAATATAGGTTTTATAGGTCCTATAAAATCGTTCCATATCTTCTGAAATTCTTTAAAACTCCGTGAAATGTTTTTTTAACCTCCTTAATATTATTTAAAATTTCTTGAAACGTTTAAAATTTCTTGAAACGTTTAAAAGCTCTTGAAAATTCCTTGGAAGTTTTAAAAAGACTTTCAAACCTTTAAAATCCCTTCAAATTACTGAAACCTATTAAAAATTCCTCTGAATATTTTAAAATACCCTAAAAGATCTGAAAAGAATTCAAGAAAATTCAGAAATAGGTCACTATTATCACTTTTCATTCAAAAAAGTCACTGTAGTGACTTAATCTTAAAATAGTGACTATAAAGTGATTTGAGAAAAGAAAGTGACTGTGTGCAGTCCAGATTATTCTTGACAATTACTTACAGTGCTTCTTACAGAAATTCCCTGACTTTTACCATTTTTTCTTTAAAATCCCCGACTTTTTCCTGATTTTCAGGATTTCCCTGACATGTGACCAGCCTGCATTAGCAGCATCGTGTTTAATTAAGAATTATTATTTGAACCTTGCTATGCAACAAAATATTGTGGCGCTCAAATTTCTTCTGTTCAATTTTAGTCTCAACTGAAGTAAGTTGCTTTTGTGCAGCTATAATATCTTTAGCGATTGCTGCTACTTCTTTTCGGCACTTTCCCATTTCTTCTTCTTTCGCATCAATTTCCATCTTCTTCGCATTACGTCGCGACTTTAATTTCTCAATCTGAGTCTCGTCATTTTCCATCTCTGCTCTTTGATTTGCTTCAGTTTGTTTTGCTGATTCTAATTTATCTTCCGCGTCCTGCACGGCTCGTTCCCACCTCAAAACATTACCTAAAATTGTTTTTAATTTGTGAATTTTTGCTTAGGGGGACCGAGCATAAATTACGTAGTCTTTCGGTGAAGGGGAGGGGACAACGACTTTTCTATGCTGAAAAGGTAACTGGTCAAAACATTTTTTACGTAAGATTTCTACAAGTCTGCGAATCTCTAAAAAACAAACAGTATTACTAGTGATAATAAAATAATAATAAAAAAAGTAATAAAAAAATAAAAGTAATGTAATAATCATAAATTCACAAAATAATAATAAATGAATAAACAAATAAGGGGCAATTCACAAATAAACGTAAGATATTATTGTGAAAATAAGAGAACCCAATAAGAAAATCCAACTCTTTATGGTTGAAAGTTCATTCTTTTCCGTTGAAAATTTAACATTTTTGTTAAAAACACGACTTTTTGGCTTGAAAATTCTACGATTTGATTGAAATTTTTTATTTGTTGAAAATTCAACTATTTTGTTAAAAATTCATCTCTTTTTGTAGAAATTTCATTTTTTTTTATTAAAAATGCATCTGTCTGGTTAAAAATTAATCTATTTCAGTTGTAAATAAACTTGTTTGTTGAAAATTCAACACTCTGATAAGAACATCAACAACTTGGTAGAAAATTCAACCATTTGGTCGAAAGTTCAACACTTTGTTAAAAATTCATTTTTTTACTTGAAAATTCATCATTTTAGTTTAAAAAAAAAATCATTTCATTGGTTTGAAAATAATTTTTTTTAGCTGAAAATTTAACTTTTACATTTTTGGTTGATTAGTTGAAAATTTAACTATTTGGTTGAAAATTGGATGTAATTTGTTGCAATTTTTTGTTTTCGTTAAATTCGACCTGTATTTATTTAAAATAAAAATATTTTTTGGTTGACACATCAACTATTACATTTTTTTTTGAAAATTCATATTTTTAGATTGAAAATTCAACTCCTTGGTTGAAAATTGAAGTACTGTCTTAAAAATTAATTCTTTTGTTGAAGATTCAAAATTTTGACTGACAATTTATATTTTTTGTTAAAAAATAAATATAAAGAATAATTAAATAAATTATTTAATTAAATTCACCTCTTCCGTTAAAATTCGATTGTTTGGTTGAAAATTAACTTCTAAGTAAAAAATTCATATTTTCGTGTGTAAAGTCAACTGTTTTCTGGAAAATTCGTCTTTTTGGGTTGAAAATTCCACAATTTGGTATAAAATTCAACTATTTGGCAGAAAATTCAACCTTTTTTGTATAAAATTAGTTTTTATTTTAATTGAAATTCTTTTTTAAACTAAAATTCAACTTTTTAATTTTTGGTTAAAAATTTCACTTTTTTAGTTGAAAATTTAACTATTTGGTTAAAAAGTGATGTGATTTGTTGAGAATTTGTCTTTTTTGGTAGAAAATCAATTTTTTCGGTCGAAAATTGAACTATTTGGCTAAAAATTGATGTATTTTCTATAAAAGTAGTTTTTTTGTTAAGAAAATGTATCTTTTTGATTGAAGATTCAACTATTTTGTCGTGTTTGTCTTGTTTTGATTCAACCATTTTCAACTTTTTGTTTGTAGAAAATTAGTTTTTATTTGAATTTAAATTATTTTTAAAATTAAAATTCAACTATTTCATTTTTGGTTGAAAATTTATCTTTTTTAGATGAAAATGTAGCTACATGGTTGAAAATTGATTTGATTTGTTGAGAATTTGTCTTTTTCGGTAAAAATTCATCTTATTGGATGAAAATTCAACTATTACTGTTTTCGTCAAAAATTCATAAATTTCATAAAAATTTCATAAAAATTAATTTTTTTTTGGTTGCATATTCATAATTTTACATTAATCTTCATCTTTTTGGTGGAAAATTCGTCTTTTTGGCTTGAAAATTCTACAATTTGGTAGAAAATTCGACTATTTGGTAGAAAATTCATCTTCTTCGGCGAAAATTAGTTTTTCTTTTAATTAAAACTAATTTTTTTTTTAAATTAAAATTAAACAATTCTACCATCGGTCAAAAATTGACCTTTTTCAGTTTAAAAATTCAACTATTGAGGTATTTTGTAGAAAATTAGTCTTTTTTGGTATAAAATTAATCTCCTCGGTTGAAAATTCATCTCTTTGGGTGAAAATTCAACTATTTGGTTGAAAATGAACCTTTTTTGTAGTAGGCTCGTCTTTTTGGCTACAAATTTCAACATTTTCTACAACATTTTTATTTTTTTATCGACTGAAAAATCTTTCTTGGTAGAGAGCTAAACTATTTGGTCGAAACTTGAACCGCCATGTTAAAAATTAATTTTTTGAGTTGAAAAATAATTTTTTTTAGCTGAAAATTTAACTAATCCATTTTTAATTGAAAATTCATCTTTTTTAGTTGAAAATTTAACTATTTGGTAGACAAATTATGTAATTTTGTTGTTGTTGCAGATTCATAATTTTAGCTTGAAAATTCCACAATTTGGTAGGAAATTAATTTTTTAAATAAATTAATTTTTTGAATGGACATTAAACTGTTGCATTTTTGGTTAAAAATTGATCTTTTTTATTCTAAAAATACAACTATTTGGTTAAAAATATATGTATTTTGAAGAGAATTCGTATTTTTTCGTAGAAAGTTTATCTTCTGGACTGAAAATTTATATTTTTGGTTGAAAATTCAATTATATGGTGGAAAATTAACTTTTTTGTCGGACGCTCGTCTTTTTGGCCTGCAAGTTAACATTTTGGATTAATTTTATTTCTTTATTTACTGAAAAATATTTTTTGGTTGAAAGTTCAACCCTTGTTAAAAATTCGTCTTTTTGGTTTGAAAATTCATCTCTTGGTTGAAATTTTATTTTTTCTGGTTGAAAATGCAACGGTTTGGTAAAAAATGAATCTGTTTTGGATGAGAATTTAACTATTTTTTTGAAAATTCGTGTCTTTTTATTCAATTCAACTGTTATTCATTCAAAATGAAAATCTTTTCTTTGTTAAAATATCAACTATTACATTTACTATTGAGAATTCATCCGTTTTGGTTGAAAATTGAACTACCTAGTCGAAAATTGAACTACTTTGTTTATTTCATGAGAAACAGTAAGATTTCGCCAAACTTACGAACCAAAACAAAGAGGGTACGTTGTTTAAAATTCCAGAAAAAAAACGTCACGTAATTCATTCACGGTTCCTAGATAGAATTAAATCAGCTTAAAATATAAAGCTTTAATTTGTATAATTTTTTGTTTTAACTCACTTTCTGTGTCACGCTGCTTTTCGAAATCCAACTGGTTGTAGATACGATTACACTGATTTTCAAATTCCATTCTCTTCTTCGCTCTTTCTTGCTGCGATCTAAAAAAAAAAGGATTAGTCAATAATGTTATTAATTTATAGTTTGTATTTGTGATTCCTAAGAATTTTGTTTACCTCAATTCTCTCTCTTCGTATTGTCGGATATCTGAAACCCCGATCGATTCACAGAAGCTGGCAAATACATCATCCTCGACGTTGTTCATCTTCTCTTTGATGTCCTCAATTTTCTTATCCCTTTCTGCCATTGTTTTTTCGATCGCTGCAATCTTCGGCTGAATCCAAATAATATTAAATATTATATTCTTACAAATAGTAGAACATAAAAAATACAGGCAATTGTGATTTATTGAATGTTTACCCCAAACTTGTTCAATTCCTTCTCGAGTACACTCAATTCAGCATCTAAGTCCGCGATTTGCTTTTTCTGAAAAAGAAAAATTTTGGATTTGACAGGGTGTTTACTAATTTTTTTCTGAAAAATTCCCGGTTGTAAATATCAAATCTCCTCTTACTCGAAACGCGAATAAAACGCATTTAACATAAGATTTTTCCATGTGTAATTTTAAGTATTGTGATAACTTTTTATATTTAAACAAAATAATATTCTTGAAATTTATGGTGCCGAGTAAAAATTAATACATTTAGATTACAATTGCTGATTTCTTAATTATCTGCGCAGATTTGATTAACATGGCAATTGTTATTTTTTATAAACATATCTTGGGTTTATTATTTTTGGTATTCTAACTGGTAAATAATTCTTATATATAATATTTAATGTATTTAGTATTAGCAACTAATTAATGATTAATTAATTATTGAAGAGTGATTAAAAAAAACTATTTTTAATCTTTTATTGTGACAGTTTAACTATAATTACATGTGTTTATAACATAGTTAATATGAAATTCCATTAGTATTAAAATCAATAATTTTTATAATAGTTCTTTGTAATAAGTCTTCTATAATTAATCGCTAATACAAAAGAAATTCAAAACTAAAGAATGCTCCTAAAATTTCTTTCCGAATTTTGCAAACATCCACATATTGTTTACAATTTTTTGAAATCTGTTCAAATCTTTAATTATTTTTAACAAAAGAGACGATTTTTCTACAAAATAGTTTAAATTAAAAATTTTTTAACTCGAAAATATGAATTTTTAACAGAAAGTTAATTTTCAACTCAATAGTTAAATTTTTAACCAAATAGATGAATTTTCTATCAAGAAGATTAATTTTCTACAAAAAAAAAACGATTTTTCTACGAAAGTTAAATTCATAAAATAGATGAATTTGCAACAAAATAGTTGAATATTTCTACTCGGTGGGTTTCCTATCACCACTACGTAGCGCGTCCTCAGGTTGCAGATAGAGGAACGGCCCGTAAGGCTGAACAGTCCCCAAGGTTAACTGCGAATACAAGAATAAGCAGTCGCGGACAGCCGATAGGAGCCAGTCGTGGGTGTGGTGAATCTAGCACTGGTAAAAAATAGGTACACGACAACCATGGCTTGGGGGGACCCACCCATTCGCGTTCATACACAATGGGTGGGTTCTGGCAAGCCAAGGTGCAGCGTGTACCCACCTAGAAACTCTACCCGAACCAAAACTAAAAATCTTGTAAGGGAAAAATCCTGCTGCCCATTGGACACTGCAGCGATGACACTGCCCGCAAGGGATGTGTGGAATGATTCTCCTGCATAGGGCCAAAGGGGTATTGATGATTTGATGCCAGTAGGCGCGCTGCCTTGCAGGGGGACGTTAGGGTACGAGGATGAAACTGTAATGTGTCTGACGACAAGTTGACATGGTCCTTGTCAGAGTCGGAAAGCTCCCATACTTAGACCTAGGGAGGTATGGGGGTTATCACTCCTGGGACAGTGGACTCACCTACGATCGGAATAGGATCCTAACGTGCGGATTATCTTGAAACTACCATGGCTAACTTGCAAAAACAAAAAACTACAGTTAAAGATCTAAGGGTGGGAACTCTAAACGCGCGTAGTCTAAAAACTGGCCGATTTAGCGAACTCATTAAGATAGCAATTGAATACAAAACTGACTTAATAGCACTTCAAGAAACCTGCTGGTCGGGCGATTTCGCGTCAATTTCTAGGGATAACTATACTTTGCACTGGGGAGGAGCTAAGGGGCAAAGACTGGGGACTGGTTTTCTTATTAATAAACGAATTTCGCAAGCACTTATCGACATGCAATTCATTAACGACCGGTTATCATACATTGTACTAAAGGGTAATTTCAGCAAACACGTATTAATCAATGTGCACTGCCCCACCGAGGACAAAGACGAAGACACTAAAGATCTTTTTTATGAAACAATCGAGCAGGTTTTTGACAAGTTCTCAACGTTTGACGCAAAAATAGTATTGGGGGATTTCAACGCGAAAATTGGAAAAGAACCAATGTATAGGCCTACAATAGGATCAGAAAGTTTGCATGACGTCAGTAATGATAATGGAACCAGAGTAATAAACTTTGCAGCTTCAAAGAACCTCGTTGTCAAAAGCACATATTTCAAGCATAAAAATATACATAAGGCCACCTGGACATCACCAGATGGTAATACTCACAATCAGATTGATCACGTTCTAATAGACAGAAGACGTCATACAAACATTCTCGATATAAGATCGTATAGGGGAGCGGATTTAAATTCAGACCATTTTCTCGTGATAGTAAAACTAAGATCTAGGCTAGCGTTAAGTAAGAAAACAAGCCGCACAGAGCCAACAGTTCGTTTCAATATAGATAAGTTCAAAACAGCAACAGAAACATTAAATTACCAAGTTGAGATTTCTAATAGTTTCGACGCTCTCCAAGAACAGAGAGACGATAACAATAATCACGAGGAGGGCCCGGAAACCCTGTGGAGCAATACGAAAAAGGCGATAAAGGCAGCCGCGAAACTTACGATAGGTTTTAAGAAAGTAACCAAAAGCAAACCATGGTTTGACGAAGAGTGCAAACTCTGGTTTGAGAAACGTCGGAAGGCCAGACTAAGTAGTTTACAAAATAAGTGCGATCAAACACATAAGAAATATCTCGAGATTAGCAAAAGTACAAATAGGCTCTATAGATCCAAGAAAAGGGAGTGGGAAAAGAATAAAATACTAGCAATAGAAGCGCATAATAAACAAAATAACCCGCGTGAGATGTACAGGGGAATCAATTTTATAAAGAAAGGCTTTCAAAGTAGAACGGAAGTAATGAGGGACGAAAATGGCAATCTAGTAGCCGATGCGACAGAGAGACTGAATTTATGGAAAGATTATTTCGATAAACTATTAAATGTACGCGAAGCCCCCGTTGAAGGTAATCTCGGCGAAATCCACACTGCTGATCTATTAATTAACGATCCTACTGATATAGAAATAGAAATGGCCATAAAGAAGTTGAAAAATAACAAAGCTGCGGGCATTGATGACCTACCGTCAGAACTGATAAAAAATGGAGGCCCTTGCCTCACAAGGCAAATTTGTAAATTGATACGCGCAGTTTGGAAAACAGAACGCATGCCGGAAGAATGGAATACCTCTATCATTATTCCCATCTTTAAAAAGGCGATAAAACTAACTGTAACAACTATCGGGGAATTTCACTTGTGCCTTCGTGCTACAAGATCCTGTCTAATGTTATCCTAAGTAGACTAACTCCTTTTGCCGAGGAAATCATTGGGGATTACCAGTGTGGATTCCGCCGAAACCGATCTACAAGCGATCAAATGTTTACAATTAGACAACTGTTAGAAAAGAAATGGGAATTTAAAGAAGCAGTACATCAGCTATTTATCGATTTTAAAAAAGCTTACGACTCTATTATACGCGCGCGAATGTACTGGATCCTAGAGTTCTTGGGTGTGCCAAGAAAATTGGTTAGACTTATCGAAATCTGCTTAAGCGGCAGTAAGGGTAGAATACGCGTAAACGGTAGTTTATCTGAAGAGTTTTCGATCCGCGATGGCCTGAAACAGGGCGATGCACTTTCGTGCGTCCTTTTTAACTTAGTTTTAGAATACGTGGTTAGGCAAGTGCAGGCGAATCCGACCGGTGCTACCCTCAATGGGGTAATACAAATTCTTGGATATGCGGATGATCTCGACGTACTAGGGGATGATAAAGAAACGGTAGCTAAAAATGCAGAAATCTTGATCGCAAAAGCCAAAGAGATTGGCTTGGAAGTTAGCGAATCGAAGACAAAATATATGACCGTCGTCAGGTCCGGACAAAGTAATCAAGACGGGGATCTAATGGCCGGAAATATGAAATTCGAAAGGGTTAACGAGTTTAAATACCTCGGGTCTATTATAACTAGCGAAAATAAGATTAAAACGGAAATCAATGCGCGGCTACACGCTGGCAATGGGTGCTATTATGCAGCAAACACGCTACTAAAATCGCGATCGCTATCTAGAAACATCAAAGTAAGAATTTACAAAACGATAATAATGCCGGTCGTCATGTACGGATGTGAAACGTGGGCGCTGACGAAAGGAGAAGAGAATAGGTTTAGAGTTTTCGAGAATAAAGTACTTATAAAAATCTATGGTCCAAAAAGGGACGAAGAGACCGGCGAGTGGAGAAAACTGCATAATGATGAGCTGCACGCTCTCTACGGGTCAGCAAATATTAATAGAGTAATGAAAGCGCGTAAATTAAGATGGGCGGGGCATGTAGCAAGAATGGGCAATGAAAGAACAGTGGCGCAAGTTTTAAGAGGGAGACCGACTGGTAAGAGACCCCTAGGCAGACCGAGAAACAGATGGGAGAAAAATGTAAGGGATGATCTAAAAGAACTAGGACATGATTACTTAAACTGGATGGAGAATGCACAAGATAGAGATGTGTGGCGGTCTCGGGTAGATGAGGCAATGAACTTTCGAGTTCGAACTGCTAATCTATAATAATAATAATAGTTGAATATTTAACCAAACAGTTGATTTTTCAATCCGAAAATATGAATTTTCAAAAACAATAAAAAATCATTTTCTGCCAAGTAATTGACTTTTTTACCAAAAAGATGTATTTTCAACCAAGAACATTAATTATCTACTAAAAAAGACGAATTTTTAACAAAAAAATAAATTATCAAACTAAAAAAGATCCATTTTCAACAAAAAAGGGAATAGACAGATCTTCAGTTAAACAAATTCTAATAAAAAAAATTTCAACAAAATAATAAAATTTTCCATAACAAAAATATGCATTTTTAACCAATTACAGTTGAATTCAACCAGGAAATACTCATTTTCAACAAAATAGTTAAACCGTCAACTAAAACAAAACCATTTTCAACCAAACAATTGCATTTTTAACCAAAAAAGTGAAACCCTGGTCAAATTTTCGGCAAAATAGTTGAATTTTTAACCAAATTGTTCAATTTTCAACCTATAAAGAAGATTTTTCAACCAAATAATCGTATTTTTAAACAAAAAAGATTAAACTTCAACCAAAAACTGTTGTATTTTCAAGAAAATAGTCAAATTTTCAAGCTAAAAAGTGAAATGCTTTCGAAAACGTTGGCTTTTAAACCCGAAAAGATGAATTTTCAACAAGAAAGTTAATTTTCGATCAAGAAAGATGAATTTGCAACAAAAAAATTAATTTTAAATAAAAATAGATGAATTTTAAACCACAACAAAATTATTTTTAACTTAACTGCTGCATTTACAACTAAATAATTGAACTTTAATGAAGAAGAGAGGATTTTTCAACAAAATACTTGGACTTTTAAACAAATTAGTTGAATTTTCAACCTACAAATATAAATTTTCAACCAAATGGTCGAATTTTTCTTCAAGAAAAAAATTAAACTTTACCCAATAACATTTGCAACCAAATAGTTTAATTTTTAACCAAACACTTCAATTTTCAATAAAATAATTAAATTTTCATGAAAATAGTTAAATTTTCAACCTAAAAAGATGAATTCTCAACAAAATATGTAATAGTTACATTTTCAACAAAAAAAGATTAACTCCCTACCAAAAGAGATTAATTTTAAAATAAAAAAGACGAATTTTCAACGAAACACATGAATTTTAAAATAAAAAAGATAAATTTTCAACCAACATTAAAAAGGTTGAATTTTCAGTGGAAAAAATTAATTTTAAATAAAAAAAAAACGAATTTTTCAATAAAATAGTCAAATTTTTAACCAAAGAGATGAATTTCCAACTAATATTATGAATTTTTAGTAACAAAAAGGCAAATTTTTAACAAATAAAGATTTTTCAGTCAAGAAAAAAAAATTTGATCCGAATGGTTGAACATTCAAGCCAAGAAGACTAATTTTCTGTAAAAAAGTCGAAATTTCAACCCGAAAATATGAAGGATCCAAAAAAATATGAGTTTCAAAGAGATTAATTTTCAACTAAAATGATGAATTTTAATAACAAAAAGACCAATTTTTATCAAATAAAGATTTTTCAGTAAGGAAAAAAAGTGGATCCAAAGTGTTGAACATTCAAACCAAAAGACTAATTTTCTGTAAAACAGTTGAATTTTCAACCGGAAAATATTCATTTTCAAAAAACGTTAATCCTTAACCAAAGAGGATTAATTTTCAATAAAACAATTAAATTTTTAGGCAAAAAAATGAAATTTCCCAACAGATGAATTTTTAAAGAAAAAGAAGAATTTAAAAAAAAATATAGTTGAGTTTTTAACCAAGAAAGATTTCAGTTGAATTTTCAAAAAAAATTTCATTTTCTGCCAAAATAATGTAATTTTCAAACAAAAAGTCGAATTTTCAACAAAACAGTTGAAGTTTCATCCAAAAAGGATGACTTTTTAACGCAATTGTTGAATCTTCAACCAAATAATAAATAAAATTTGTAATTAAAAATATAATCGTCAGGAGGAAGAAATTGAAATATCTTAACCTTGTACCATTTTCAACATTGATTTTTTTGTAATCGTAATACAAAAATTTCAAATTAAAATTTCAAATTTATTATCCTTGACAGTTATTCTCTGTCTTTTGCAAGATTTTTTCAAAATCCCTGACTTTTTCTGACCAATAAAACTTCCTGGCATCCAGTATTACAAAATTTATGGTCATTGAGTGAGCTTAGCTGTAGGATGGAAAATAATCGATATTCCCATTATTTTTTAATTCAAACATAATTTTAAAGAACCTTAAAGTTACTTGTTTAATTAATTGTATTGTAAATAAAAACAAAAATAAATCTCAATTTACATATATGAAGGCCCTAAAAGCAGATGCAATTATTATTTCGGCATAGCAAATTTTTTGAACGGCTTAAATTAAATATTTGTTATCAGATTTTCAAAAATTGAAGTTTTAAATGATGGCCTAGCTCTTCATCTCGCTCGTTATTATTTTTTTACTTACTGTGATTAATATAAATATAAAAAAAGGTTTTATGTACTGAAATACTTTCGAAAAAAATTTTAATTAAATAATTCGAACTTTTTCATTTTTACCGTATAATAGTATTATTTAAATTTGATTTAAAAGTAAAAATAAACATACTTACGGTAGCAACCAAGTCGCTTTTATTGTATTTTAAACGTGTCTCCAATCCTCGGATTTGGGACTCAACAGTGTTCAATTCAGATTCCTTACGAGATTTTTTCAACATCTCTCTCAATTCTTCTGTTAATTTTTCCTGAAGAGAAATGTTATAATATCACTTAAGCTTTCGAGTTACTCATAAAAGAAAATACATCAGTCCCTTTTTGACAAAAATAATTACTTTTTGAGATTTCAGTTGCGACATTTGTTTTTCATCCCACCTTTTAGCCTTCTTCGCCAAATCCAAACTACCACCGGAAATAATTCCAGCCTTCTGATAAAACGTTCCGTCGAGGGCGACACACTGAAAAAATCAATAATATTTTTTGTATAAAAAAAAAGAAACTCAAGAAAAGATAACATTTTTGTAACCTACATCATATCTCGCTTTTTTTTCCATTTCGTAAGCGACTTTGTTGGCATCTTCTGGTGTTTCACAAACGAGAGCATTGTTCGTCGCAAAAAGAACAGCCCTGTCGATGTCTTTTGGGGAGAAGCGAAGCACGTCGTAAAGCAATTTCACATTCTTTGGCTCTTGAATATTCCTGCGAGGAAAATGATAGAAAATTACAAACGTCTTCGAACCTTTTCATATATTTTCCTATTTATTTTCTATTGAATCTCCTCAAATTATGTTCTCAAATACGTTAAGTAATGAACGTTTTTTATTCGATATTACTTTTTTATTTTAAAAGTACATATTATATAAACAAATATCCAGTATGTAAGTTTAACTGGAAAAATAAATAATAAAAACAAATAAATAAAGTTTATACAATTTCAGGCCTCGGACTCACTTCTGAGAACAAAAATTAAACATTATTTTTTAGGCAAATTTCCAGTTTTCGAACCTAATATTTTTAAAGAATTAAAAATGAACTCCAATGTTTATTTAAAATTTTATTCTTTAGTCTATAAATTTCTCGTTTTTCCACTTGAATGCGAACTGAATTAATAAAACCCAATAAGAAAATCTTACTATTTTTGGATGAAAGTTCATTATTTTCGGTTAAAAATTAGAATATTAAATTTATGGTTAAGAATTCAGCATGTTTGGTTTAAAATTTGATAATTTGGTTCAAAATTGAATGGTTTCTATGAAAATTCAACAATTTTGTTCAAAAGTCACACTTCTTGGTTGAAAATTCAACTGTTTTGTTGAAAATTCGACTTTCGGGCATGAAAATTCAACAACTTGATTGAAAGTACTTTTTCTTTTTTGACTAACAAATTTTTTTTGCTGAAAATTCAACTATTTTGTTGCACATTCATCTTTTTGGTTTGAAACTTCATCTCTTTCTGTAGAAATTTCACCTTTTTTTTTGATAATACTGGAACTGTCTGGTTAAAAATTAATCTGTTTGGGTTTAAAATTAATTTTCTGGTTAAAAATGCAACTGTTTCGCAGAAAATTCGTATTTTCGGCTCGAAAATACAACATTTTGGCAGAAACTTGAACTATTTAGTTAAAAATTATGTTTTCTGTTGAAAATTCGTCTTTTTGGTTGAAAAACAATTTTTTTGTTAAAAATGAAGTTTTTTGTTTGAAAACTAATCTGTTTTAGTTGAGGATTCAGGTATTTTTTAGAAAATTCCTTTTTGTTGGTTATGTAAAATGGTTTTTAATTTTAAATTAAAATATTTTTTGTTGAAATATCAACTATTACATTTTTCGTTGAAAATACATCTTTTATGGTTGAAAATTCTACTTATGCGTTGAAAGTTGAATTACTTTCTTAAAAGTTCATTTTTTTAGTTGAAATTTTTTTTTTGTCAAAAATTAATTTTTAAACTGAAAATTGAACTATATTGTTGAAAATTCAAGTGTTTTGTAGAAAATTCGTCTAAGTGACTTGAAAATTCAACAATTTGGTAAAAAATAGACTGCTTTGTAAACAGTTCGTTTTTTTATTGAAAATTAATTCTCTGAAATAAAAATTTACCTACTCTATTTTTGATTAAATATTGATCATTGATGTTAAAAAAATATGTTTTTAATTATTTAAAAATTAATCAAATCAAATTTGGACAAATGTCACATCCATTGTTCAAACTATTTAGTTGACAATTTATGAAATTCGTTGAAAATTCGTCTCTTTGGGTAAAAAATTAATCTTCTTGGTAGAAACTTCAACTATTTGATTAAAAATTTATGTATTTGTATGAAAATGTCTGTTTGTCGGAAGTTCGTCTATTCTAAAAGACAATTAATCTTCTTGGTTGAAAATTCAACTGTTTAGTTAAAAATTTATTTATTTTTTTGAAAATTCGTCTTTTCTGGTAGAAGATTAAACTTTTTATTGAAAATTTAACTATTTGATTAAAAATGTATGTATTTTGCCGAAAATTCGTATTTTGTAGCTGAAAATTAATCTTCTTGGTTGAAAACTCAACTATTTGGTTAAAAATTTATGTATTTTGTTGAAAATCCGCCTCTTTAGGTATAAAATTAATCTTCTAGGTTGGAAATTCAATTATTTAATTAAAAATATATGTATTTTTTCAAAAATTCGTCTTTTGATAGAAAATTAATTTTTTTTAGACAAAAATTCATGTAATTGGTTGAAAATATCTATTTCTCGAAAATTCGTCTTTTCTAGTAGAAAATTAATCTTCTTGGTTGAAAATTCAACTATTTGCTTACAAATGTATGTATTTTGTTTAAAATTCGTCTTTCCTGGCAGAAAATTATTACTTTTGGTTGAAAATTTAACTATTTGGTTACAAATATATGTCTTTTGCAGAAAATTCATCTTTCCTCAAAGAAATATCAGGGTGTCTACTCAAATCCTGGAGAAATATTCCCTGACAATTCCAGGTTTTTTCCAGGTATCTCAAGTTTTTTCCAGGTGTAATTTTTCATAGCATGGAGCCATTCAAATATTTCGCATTTTTAAAAAAATCGACTCGGAATATGTATACAGTTTCGCGACTTTATTATAAATAATGTTTTTTTTCAGTTTCTAGGAATTCAATTAATATTACAAGATATTCTTAGATATTTTAGCACGATCAATTAATTAAATAATACTAAAAACATAATTAATCATTTCTTGACTTTGTCTCTTGAAGTCCATGAATTTGAACAATAATTCAAACAAATTTTTATTTTATCTACTTATAACTAAAATTTAAAGCTTAAAATTCCTAACTTTTCAAGTAAAAATTTGGATTTTCAAAAAGATAAATGATTTTTTAACCAAATAGTTGAATTTTCAACCAAAAAGATTAATTTTCAACTAAAAAAGATCAATTTTCAAACAAATAGCTGCATTTTGAAGTAAAAAAGATAAGTTTTCAACCAAAAATGGAATAGTTAAATTTGCAGTGAAACAAATAAAATTTCCACAATTTATTTTAAAAACAAATTTCATTTAATTTTCAACCAAGTAGTTTTATTTTCAAGCAAAAACATGAATTTTCAACCAAAATTATGAATATTTAGCTGGAATACTTGAATTTTCAACCAAGAAGATGAATTTTCTACCACAAAGACGATTTTTCAACAAAATACATGAATCTTCAACTGAAATGATCAATCTTTAACTGGAATAGTTAATTTTTCGACCATAAAGATGAATTTTCAACCAAGAAGATTAATTTTTATTAAAGAACACGAATTTTCAAGAAAATACATGAATTTTCAATTAAGAAGATAAATTTTCAACCAAGAATTGAATATTTAAATTTTCAGTTAAAAATTAACGTTTAACCAAAGAAATGAATTTTCAACTGAAAGGATGTAATTTTCAACTGGAATCGTTCCATTTCACGAAGAAAAAAAAAGTAATTTGCAACAACAAAAAAACTAATTAAAAAAAAATGTTACATTTTCAAACAAAGTGATAAATTTTCAACTGGAATAGTTGAATTTGAAACTAAAAAGATGCATTTTCAACTAAAATGATGAGTCTTTAACTAGAATCATTAAATTTCAAACAAAAAGATTAATTTTCAATCTAGAAGATTAATTTCTACCAAAAAAGTCAACATTTTCAACTAAAAAAGATAATTTTTCAACCAAATATTGAATAGTTACATTTTCAGTAAAAAAAATAATTTTCCACAGAAAAAAAAAAACAAATTTTCAACAACATAGTTAAAGTTGCAACAAGAATAGTTCAATTTTCAGTAGAAAAATTAATTTTCAGCCAAATAAAAAACTAATTTTTAATAAAATAGCTCATTTTTCAACCAAGGAGATGAAGTTTTAATTAAAATGATGAATCTTTAACAACAACAAATTAATTTTTAACAAAAGAGTAACTCTCAGCCAAGTAATTAAATCTTCATTCAGAAAAGATGAACGAAAAATGTAGTAGTTGATATTTCAACCCGAAAAGAACGAATTTTCAACAAACTGCACGAATTTTCAACTAAAACCGACCAATTTTTAACCAAAAACAGAATGGTTAAATTTTCACTATAAAAAATTGATTTAAAAAAAAAAACGATTTTTCAATAAAATAGTTCGATACAGTAATATAAAGCTACTTTTACAAATAAAGAATCATTGCTATTCAATTTAATATTGCAATTAAAAAAAAAATTAAGCATCCTCTCGAAAAAATTCCCTGACTTAAAAAAAAAAAATCCCTGACATTTCCAGGTTTTTCCAGGTATATAAAAATTCCCTGACAATTCCAGGTTTTCCAGGTAGGGTAGACACCCTGAATATCATCTTTTTGGTTGCAAATTCAACTAATTGGTTAAAAATTAATGTATTTTGTTGAAAATTCATCTTTTTTGGTAGGAAATTAATATTCTGTGTTGAAAATTCATCTCTTTACTGGAAAATTCAACTGTTTTATAGAAAGCTCTTTTTTTATTAAAAATGCAACTGTTTGTTTGAAAGTTAATTTGTTTTGGTTGATGATTCAACTATTTTCTTGATAATTCGTGTCTTTTGATTCAATTCAACTGTTTTCTATTTGAAATATTGAAAGTAAACTAACCGCAGACGTTCTTTCAGAGGCTTGGCTTGAATATAATCCAAAGGCAAGAAGGTTTCTGGCTCAAGAAACTGCTCCTTCAAATACTGAATGCATTGCCTCGCTGTCTTTTCTGTATCAACAACGATGGCTTCCATATATTTTCCAAGAACTTTAGTAACAGCGACGTTGTATCGTTTATGTATCGGCTCGCACATATTATACATTCGATCATACTGCAAACAAATACAATAAATATTACCTACCCAATTCTTAATATCAGGGTGGCCGTTTTAATCGAGGAAAAAATTTCCGGGTTTTTCCCGGTCCGCAGCAATTTCTCACGCTCATTTAAAGTAAAAGATTCAAACTCTTGAGGGAAAACACTTTTTCATTTCAAGTTATTAAAACTGAACAGCAAATTAAAACACTCAAAAGTGAAACTCTTCTGAATTTTATACTTTAAAAATTAAAGATTTAAAATATATTAATTAAAACGCTTAATAATTTACAAGTATAAAATGAAAGCTTTAAACGCTTTTCAAATGAACAATTTGAAATCAAATGCCGTTAAACTGCAAAATATTACTTTTATCATTTATATTATTTTCGATGCTCTAAATTGAATAATAGATCAACAAACACTTTTTATATTGGAAGTTAAATTATTTTAATTTCAAGTCGTAACAAATTGATAATTTTGCAATTTTCCTTTGTACATCAAAATTTTTTAAAATATTTTTTTCCCTGGTATTTGAAGAAAATTTTTGTATTATCCTGAAACCTTTCAAAATACTTAAAAAGCTTCAAAATTTTATTTGAAAACCTGTATTCCAAAAATCTACATATTGTTTAAAATTTTTTGGAATCTTTTCAAAATTTGAATTATTTTTCGAATTTTTACAAAACTTCTAAATATCTTTAAAAATTATTCGAATGTTTCCTATTATTTTTTTCAAATCTTGCAAAATTACAAAAATTGCCTTAAAATATTGCAGATTCGGGTTTGACAATGGAAATATTTTGAAATCTTTTTAAAAATTTTCTTGAAATTAATTGTTCAAAATAAAGCATCATTTTCAATTTTCCTAAGAATCTTAACAAAATCTTTTTATTCTTTTGAAACCTTTCAAACTGCTTAAAAACTTTTAAACTTTTTGTTCAAAATCTTAAAAAATCTACAGTTTTTGTTAAAATGTTTGAAATCTTTTCAAGTTTTAAATTATTTTTCAATATTTTCAAAACTTTTAAATGTCACTTGAACTTACTTACATTTTTCATAAATTAATAATAGTACAATTTTTAATTATTCATCAATATTTATTTTTCTTTTAAATCTTTTGAAATTAATTCTTCAAAATCATGTAAAGTTTACATGTAACAGTAAAATCATCATTCAAAATTTTCCCTGGAATCTTAAGAAACCTTTTTATCATCTTAAATCTTTTTAAAATCCTTGAAAGTCTTCAAAGTTTTGTTTCAAAATCTTCAAAAATCTACATTTTGTTTCCAATTTTTTGAAATTTTTTCAAGTTTTAAATTAAGTTTGAATCTTTTCAGAACTTCTAAATATCTCTTAAACTTGCTTAATTTTTGAAAATTAAAAATTTTCAATTGTTATTTATCAATCAAATTTCTTTAAAAATCTTTTTAAATTTCCCCAGGTATCTGAAGAAAATTTTTGTATTATCTTAAAACGTTTAAAAATCTTTAAAAAGCTTCAAAATTTTATTTCAAAATCTTTATTTAAAAAATATATACATTTGGTTTTACATTTCTTGGAATCTTTACAAAGTTTAAATTATTTTTGAAATTGCTAACAAAACTTCTTAATATCTTACCACATTCTTGCAAAATTAAAAAAATTGCCTTAAAATCTTGCAGATTCGACTTTGATAATTTTGGAGATATTTTAAAATCTTTTCAAAAATTCTCTTGAAATTAATTTTTCAGAATAAAAAATAATTTTCAATTTCCCCAGGAATCATAATAAATCTTTTTATTCTTTTGAAACCTTTTAAAATGATTAAAAAGCTTCTAAATTTTATGTTCAAAATCTTCAAAAATCTATTTTAAGAAAAAAATTTGACACCTTTCAATCCTTCTAAATATCTCTTAAACTTAGTCGATTCTTTAAAACATAATAATAGTTCAACTGTTATTTATCCATCAAAATTCAACAGTTTCACTGCCAAATTACAGATGTTAAAAATAAAGTTTAAATTTAGCTCTCTTGAAATTTCAGCGATTTAAGGCTTTCTATTTCAAACAATTCAGTTTCAAACTATTTAGTTTGGAATATAAGCAGTCAAATATTGCTCAATATTAAAAAATTGTTCGTTTTCTTAATTAACATTTTTTTAATTGAATGGGTTAAAAATTGAATGTTTTATACTGAAACAACATTTGAATATGATTTTCAATGTAATGAAAGTGTTTAATCATGAATCTATTAATTTGAAATTATTAAAAAATTGTAAATAGTTAATAAACTTTCAACCGGACCTTTACACTTGTTTATTGTAACAGTTTAATTTTCAGCATTAAATTTTGTAAATTCTTTAATTTTTAACAGATTCAGAATCGTCTTGTAAAATCAATTATTGTTCAATTTTTAATACTAAAACTACAGTTAAACTTAAAAACCGATTAATTTATTTATATTTACAGCTGATAAACTTATTTTTTATCAAAAATTTTCAAATTCAAACGCTTTTAATTTTTAATTGTTTAAGTCTTCCAACCTGCATTTTAAAATTCTTTTAATTGAAAATGTACGCTTAAAAATAAAGAACAAACATTTTTTAACTAAAAGATTTTAGAAGTACGTATTGTAAACTGAATAATTTCATAATTTAAAATGTTAACAATTAAAATTCCCGGTTTCCCGATCCAGCGGCCACTCTGGATATGACAAGAAAACACACCAAACAAGCTAGAATAAAAAAATACTTACAACTCCAGGAAATAGTTTCTTGAAATTCTCCACAATTTCAGTTTTCTTCTTGGTCCTCGAAACCTCATGCTTATCAACCTTCGCGTCTCCGAGTTGTTCAGAAATGTTCTCAAGTTCTCGTTGCAGATTTTGAATCTTATCTTTGGAAGATCCAACATCACTTTGCAAATCGCCTCTCATTTTCTTCTGTTCCTCCAAAGCAGCTTCTGAAGCTTTAATGTGCTCTTCCAATTTCTCAACGCGCTTCATCGCTTCATCTCTCAATAGTCTTTTTTGCTTGATTTTATTCTCTATCTCGGTTTTTTTCCTGCCTTCATTGTCGAGTCTGTCTTGGTCCGATTTCTGTTCTCGATTGATGGAATCGAGCATTTGAAGATACCTGGCTGATAGTTTTCCAGCTTCTTCTTTCAACCGATTATACTCACGAACTTGTTCATCTTCAAGTTGAACGTCTCTTCCTTGCAATTGAGATTGACCAGCAATGCTTGCCTCGTATTCAGCCTTAGCTTCTTCCACCTGGCGAAGTTCTTCCTGCAACTCACTGATGTCCTTCTTATGAGCTTCATCAGCAGTTCTGGCTTGAGCCAAAGATTTACGAGCAGATTCAACTTTTTTCTGCATGTGGGCAACGCGTTCTTTTGCTTTGATGAAAGTTGGCCTCTTCTTCGTGATCTCCACTTCCATTTCCCTGATGTCTTGTTCAATTTTTGCGAGTTCACGTCCCAGCTTGCCAACGTCTTTCTTCTTCTCTTTCACAACCTCCTCAGCTTTTTCTCTCTTCTTTTCGATCTTATCCACATCGTGCTGTTTCTTCTTGAGCAGGTCCTCCAGGTTCTCAATTTCTTTTTCATTGTGGAATAAACGGAAGAGCTGGAGCTCTAATTGCTTTTCTCCATATTCTTCCTTCAATCGCTGATACTTCTCAGCTTCTTCTTTTTCGAGTTTCGCTTCCTTCCGCTCGGCGGCGATTCCTTTCTTCTTTTGGTAGGAAAACTGAGTGTCTTCTTCAGCACGCAACATTTCGGTTCTTAGTCTTTCGTATTCGGCTTTCAGTGCCCCGGAATTACTGATTTCTTCAAATAAAGCTGTTCTCTCTTTAGGATTTTTCATGGCGATGGATTCTACAGCGCCTTGGAATACGAGAAAGTTTTTAGCCTTTACGTTTATACCGAGATGTTCTAATTCATTTAAATAGGCTTGACTGGTTACAACACTTCCATTTATGCGATTTTCGGAGGAAGAACCTTGTACTGAACGCATGAAACTCTTTTCATTACCATCTTCTAGTAAAAAGACTGCAGTCACTGACGCACTAAGAAAAGAAAATTAAAAATATCAATCTACTGAAACTTAGATCCTTTTTAGAAAATAAACTGAAATTCTTCCAATAAATTTCCAAATATGTATTTGGTTCAAAAGGATTGGAAAATATTGAAATTCAGGGTGTCTAGTGATGAGGTAATTGGAAATTCTCGGTTGTTTACCACATCTTTTTCCATCGATCAATTTAACTATGTCTTTTTGAAATTTGTCACAAACTAACGCAAAGAAATGGAAATTTTAACAATATAGATACAAAAAATGTATGCCGGGAAGAAACAATTACTTAGTTACACGTGCCAAATTTATCCTCAATAACAGACAAAAGTGATAACAGGGTGGCCGTTTCATCGATCAAAAAAAATTCTCAGTCATTTCCCGGTTCCCAAAATTTTTTCACGGTCTTTGAAATTTAAAGATTCAAACACTAAACAACTTGGCAAAATCCTTCCCTTATGATGATTTATCAAAGAATATTAATTTTTCATTTTATAAATATTTTTATTTTAAAAATTTGTTATGAAGTACACAGATTGTATAAACAAATACAGATAAAAAAATGTCCCAATAAATAGGATCCTTTCTGAGCCATTGGCAGTCGATTTCGTGAAAAAAAGATATTGATTTTTGGACAAGTAGTCAAGTTTTGAATGAATCTATTTTGGATACTATTGAATATTTAATTCAAGTTAATAAGCATTATTGATTAAATAATTTATTATTATTTTAAATGATATTATCTTCGATTAACGGTAGCAAGTTGTGTTTTTTTTCTGAAATATTC
>CAKNYM010052981.1:280417-308131 GCA_932195095.1 Andricus curvator
TTTTATTGAAGAGTAAGGAAGCTATGGTAATGCATAATATTTGAAAACACGTTTTTTTATACTAAAACTTTTTTCAGTAACATAATTCAAAATCGATGCAAGAACGGAAAAGATTCCTTGATTCGAGGCGAATCGATTGATCTATAATATTAATACACTTTATTGAAGATTAAGGAAGTTATGCTCATTTGTAATATTTGAATCATCTGTTTCAAACAGAAAAACTTTTTTAATCGACATAATAAGTTGACGCATGAATAGAAAAGACCTTTTGATCATAAATTTTCAAATAGGAAAGGGATATAGGGTGCGACAGAGCTTTTCCCTTCCCTTTCTCAGCTCGAAAAATTATAATTTCGAATACAAAATTTGATTTGTCTGCTTTGTCTTTGTATTTAAAAAATTGTTTGTATTATTTTGTAATTTTGTATTTTTCGTAAAATTTTATTTTTAAATTGATCAAAATGAAGACTTTGGGCTGTCTATTATTGAAAAAAATAACTAATGCTTCCTCTATGAGGAAGCAAATACATTTGCTAACGGGAAGCAAAGTGCGCGTGAAATGAGCACCATATAATTATAGATACAAAGAAAGTGGAAACACTCGAGATCGAATTCACAGCTAGTTTGTAAAATAAAAGTGAAATTTAAGTTTTTAAAGTGTCTTTTTAATAATAATTAAAATAATTTTGTTAACTATGTTTTGCAAAATTTACATTGTGATTTAAACAATTGTTATAATTTGTAAATAGTGTTTTCCCAAGTATGCAAAGGACAAAAACAAATACGTAAACTTTGGATTTCTTCAAAAGGAAACAAATACAGGGAGCTAACCTTTTTCTAAAAAATAAAAGAGGATTATATTTTTCTAAATTTGTGAAATTGATTGTTTCTTGTGAGGAAAATGGATTTTAATGAAATAGACAGGAATTGGGGTAATGGGATTGATGTGATGGGAGGACCTGTGAAAAATATCAAAGAATTTTACATAATTAGCAACAAATTCAGATCAACAATTTTACAACAAGACTTTTTGATCAAACGCAAAATTCATGGACTTTGTTCTAAAAAAATTTTGACATCAATAAAAAGGTTAGCTTTGCTTTCAAAAACAAAAGAAATATAGAAAAATTAGATACCCGTGCAGAAATTGCCCCGGTTGGCCCTACTACAACAAGTTTTCTGGTCGGATCCCGGGCGGGCTACCCCTGGTTGGGTTTCATGGCCAGGAACCGGTCGGGAGCCGGCCGGGCTACATTTTTCTCGAATCACCTAGTCGGGAGCCGGCCGGTTACTGGCCGGGACAACCCTGGTTAGATTTCATGGTCGGGAGCCGACCGGGCACTGGTCAGGATTTTTTTTTTTGTAGAAATTACACATTTTTTAAGAGCCGTGACATTATCAAAGACGTATTTACGGATACTAGATGAATTATTATCTGAAAAGTATAATTTAAAGATTTATCAATGGTCAAAATTTAATACACAATATACAATATGGCCAACGGCCTTACCACGCTGAAAACCCCAGTTCTCGTCAGATCACTGAAGTTAAGCAGCGTTGGACGCGGTTAGTACTTGGATGGGTGACCATTCAAGAATACTGACATGAGTGCTGTTGGCACATCGTGGGTGTGGTGAGCCCACACTTGCAGTTATTTATAACTACAAGAAAAACCTAGAAACACTACCCGAATCGGGTAGTGTCCCGTCTACCCTGAAAGGGAAAATGGTTTAATGGTATATATATATCAGATCAGCAAAACAGAAACTAGCTTTTTGAATTCTTAAAAAAAAAAAATTTGATTTTTTTAAATGTTTTAACTTATTAAATAAAACTGTTATCGATTCTGCAATGTGCAACAGCAGATTTATTACAATTTTTATAATTTTCTCTATTTTCAGACAATTTTTAGTCTGTACACTGTCAAATTTACCGCCATGTCTGACGCCTTCTGCGCTGGCGTCGGTGTAGTCACTTGTAAGTTTCAGTTTCGAACCTCGAACGAGAATGCACATGTCGTCTCCTCGAAGTTCGCAAATAAAACCGCGATCCATAATTAAAATGAACCTTATTTCAGTAATCAGTTCGAAAACCCCACTTACTGCGTGGATAATTAGTATTTTTAATTAATTTATAGTGTTGTGTATTCATTTTTTTCCTTTCTTCCTTCCTAACCTCAAATCACCACGTGGTTTCCAAAATAAAACAATTGCTAGCAGATTCTAGCATCAATTATTGAAACTCTTCTTCAATTTCCTCACGAGAATTTATTAACTTGATTTGACATTTAAAGTTCACCGTATTCTTTACGATGAGCCTTAAAAGACAACACAACCCAGATAACAATTGTGCGACGCAGATCACCCGCAGATCGTGATTGTCAGGTTCTGCGTGCAATAAAGCACTCATCTCGCCAGCATGAACTGTCGAGCACACATCTGCGAGCGCTATGAGTCGCATTTGGCCAACACACTCTGCATCACACAATACCGTGAGAATGTGACGCAGAGTTTGCAGTCACTATGAGGGCAGAATTCTTTCTAATAACATTTAATTTTCCTATAGTTATTACTTATAAAATTAAATGTTATTAGAAAGTTATATAAACCATTTTCAAAACAATATGGACATTTTTTAATGATTTTTTTTTAATTTTGTGGATTTTCGGAAATATTAAAAAATTTGTGGGATTTTTTTGAAACTTTTGAAATGTTGAAAAATTGAAAACTTTAAGTTTCGCATTTTTGATTATTGACAATTCTCTCAAAATACAAGAAAATTCGAATTAGAAGTAGTGTTTTGAATGTGAAATTTGATCAGGAATTTGATGGTGATAATGACTTTTTGATAATAATTAAATCTGTTTTCAAAAATAAGAATTTTCGAAAGTACAATTTTGAAAAAGTCACTTTTTCTATAAAAAGATACAATTTTCTTTATATTTCATAAAAGTTCTCGATTCCCTGAACTTAAAACAGTATTAATTGTTTATTTATAATTGCGTATTCGAGAGTTTATTTATGGAAACCTCGGAATATTCATGTAAAGTGTAAACCCCTTAAGGCACATATAATGCCTTAAATTGTATATAAAAATATTTTTTATATATTTAAATAAAACTTTTATGAAATATAATACTTGCTTTTTATTTTACATTTATATAAGTTGCATGTATTTTAATATTTTATATTTGTCGCAGATATGCGTCGGGTCTGCTAGCGATATGCGTAGCAGATTATGCGTCAGATTCTGCTACACATATGCCAGGCAATTGATGACGCATATGTCTCATCAGGTGAGAGCACAATCTGCGCGTCGATCCGCAGATCTGCGTGCACATACGCCATCAGTGTGCTAACAGAATGTTATCTGGGAAGTTACCAATTTCTCGCCAGAAGCAACATTTTTTAACCGCTCTGTGGCCGGATTACCCGACCAGATCCCGGCCGGTATGAAAGCCGGAATCCGACCAGTTTACCGTGACGTTTTTAGCCGGATCCCGGCCGGTATCCCCGGCCAGCGCCCGGTTTAAACTGGGGCTATCCGGCCGGCTCCCGGTCGGATCCCTGTTACCATTCCTACACGGGTATAAATACTGAAAATTTTTAAAAATCTCTCTTAAATTTGACTATTAAGGAATGCCCAGGAATGCCATTCACAGATACATTCTTTGAATATTAAGATAAAACAGATGATTGAGAAATTAAATCAACAAGTTCCCTCTTTTATTATCAAAGAATGTTTTGAAAGGGAAACAAAACTGAATAAAAATGCCCTTAAAGATAATATAAAACATGATCGCAAATTTTTAAACATTCTTGAAGAGCAAGGAGATGTACCAAAATTGCATTTAAACATTCACACAGAGTTATTGACATTTTGAGATTAGGTGATGGTTTTAGCAACAAATTTGGGGGGGAAAACTATATTCAATTACTTGAAATCATTAAAGACATTGAATCCGATATTAAAAAAATACCTGAGAATAAAATTGATGAATTTAGATCACAGTTTATGGATTTATCTAATGATTTTTTAAACAATGATAATCCAGAAACTTAGGTAGAAAAGAAATTGAATGAGGGTTTAATTGAAGCAAAAATTTTCTTTAAAAATCATCAAGAATTAATGATTGCTAAATCAGATAAAGGAAGTATTACAGTAGCGATTCATAGAGATGTTTATATTCAAAAAATGTTGCATATCATTAATGATGAAGATAGTTTTCAATTGATTCCTAATAAACCCACCAAAATGCTTCAAAAAGGGTCTTTTAAAATTTTAGACAGAATGAGAACTAATAAATACTTAGGTAATAATATTGAAAGATGTGATATTGATACAACGAGTACTCATCTCTCCTTAGCCTAGGGCCTCGTTAAAGCTCACAAAGCTGACTACCCTCTACGATTAGTTATTTCAACAATAGGTTCTCCAACTAGAAAATTGGAAGAATTATTGAGTCAAATTATTACAAAATCAATAGAAATCCCCATAACATCAATTAAAAATAGCCATTCCTTCTTAAAACTAATTGACAATGCAATAATAGATAACCTTTAGATCACATATTTGTCTCTTTTGATCCTTACGAAAGAGTTGAAATTACCATAGAAAAACATTGGGATTTGATTAAAATTAATACCAAAATTCCGAAAAAAACAATTTCTTGGTGCTATAAAATATGTTTTTCATTCAGTATATTTCAAATTTAATAATAATTTTTATAAAAAAAAGTTTGGAACTCCCATAGGATCAGTTTTGTCTCCTATTTTAGCTGAAATTGTTATGGAGGATTTAGAGAATGAAGTTTTCCAAAAAATTGATTTTAATATTGATTTATATGCAAGATAAGTTGATGATTCAGTGCTTAGTGTGCATAAAAATAATTTTAACACTCTTCTTAATGCTTTTAATAGTATACACCCAAGATTAAAATTTACTGTTGAAATTGAAACTGAAGGAAAATTACATTTTCTTGATATGTATGTATGTATACCATTAAGCCATTTCCCTTTCAGGGTAGGCGTGACACTACCCGATTCGGGTACTGTTTCCAGGTGGATAGTTTTTCTTGTAGTTATGAATAACTACAAGTTTGGGCTGACTACACCCATAATATGCCAACAGCACACAGTATTCTCGAATGGTCACCCATCCAAGTACTAACCGTGCCCAACGCTGCTTAACTTCAGTGATCTCACGAGAACTGGTTTTTTCAGCGTGGCATGGCCGTTTGCAATATGACAAATATGACTTTAATTAAAACCGATGAAAGACATATTATAACTGACTATGGCATAGGAAAACTATTTGTTCAGGAAGAACACTTAGTTTTCTCTCAAATCACTCTATATTCAAAATAAGATAGGAATTATTAAAAATTTGATTGATAGAGCCCTTAAATTATCACATTCAGTTTTCCATGAAAAAAATATTGAGCTATGTAAACAAATTCTGTTTCTAAACCATTATTTTTATGAGTTCATTGAAAACCATGCGCATAACAGAATAAATTATATTAAAAACAAAAACAATGATCAAAATAAAATAAACAGAGAAGATTATAATACATTTAATACTGTTCTTCTTCCATATTTTGGTCAAGTCTCGAAGATTTTGAAATCAATGTTGGGAAAATTAGGTTTACATACTATTTATAGAGTTTCTTTTAAGAGCAATATGATTGTAAAATTGGGAAAAGATAGATATGAAACGCTGGAAAAAATGTGTAATTTACTAAGTTAATTCTAAAGATTACAATGCAGTTTATATAGAGCAGACACACAAAGGGCACTTAGACTTAGGAAAAATGAACATGAAAATAATTTTCACAGAAGTCCTAGATATCACTCAGTCCTTTCAAAGCATAACATTACACATGGTCATGACTTCAGTTGAAATGATATTAAAATTCTTTATCATGAAAAAAATCAGAAAAAGAGAGAATTCATGGAGATGTTATTTATAAAGAGAGAAGGTAACAAGGCTATTAATTTAAAAAGGGACCTCTCAAGATATAACAAAGTATGGGATAGAGTAATTAATTGGTTAAAGTAATTTTCTTTGACTAGATAATAGAAAGAATTCTTTTTTATCAAACAATCAATTTCTCAATAAATATATTTGATTACATTAAACTTAATCAATTTTTAATGAATACTGATTGAAATATTTTCTTTACAGCTATATCAATTTTTTTCATACCTTTAGTTATTCCCTATAAATAATCCCTGATGAGGTCTAAATTGGCCTCGAAGCATGTTGGTCCTCTCGTAGTATAAAAAGGACGGAGAAAGGAAAAAGTGAGACGTTGCTTTTTGGTTGACTTTTTCCCTTCTTCTCCCTCTTTTTTCATTGTGTTATTCTTGTCTCTAATGAGCCGAAAAGTGAGGTTGTTTGTAAGTTTATTTTTTTAATTGTGAATCTTTTTCTTGCTTATTTTGCAAAAAGTATTCATGATAAAATGGATTTCTTTTCAATCTTAATTAAAAAATGTTTTAATAGAGACACTAAACTCATGATTCTTTCCAATCTGCAGGGTTAGCTGATGAATAATTTAAGATTTCTTGTAATTGAGTTTACATATTTTACCTCAATTTTCTTGAATGAAGTAAGAGGAAGGAACCGTTTTGAAATTGCCTAGTGAATACCCAAACCTGATTAGGTAGGTATGCTCAGCTCTCCTGCTGGTACAATTGATGGTTGACAATGGAAATTGTCAAAATAAGGATCGTTTGTGGGTGGAGTTTCACAAAGTTTAAAAATTCTATCGACCTCAGTTAAATAATTGAATTTCCGAAGCACAACACTGATTCTAATTTTATGTTTGAAATTCTACGATGATCACTGGAAATAGTTCCAAATGACTGGAGTCTATCTGGTGTTTAATATTTAATTTGAAAATACTTCCGATGTGCTCTAGAGCAGAGCTTCCGCCCAATTTGAAATGTGTAGATCGACTGATTCCTGATGTACTTTTGAGCACAGCTTCCGCTCGATTTGAAATTTGTAGAATTTTGATCATGGGTTTATACAGGGTGTCCCAGTACTCAAGGTACATTTAAAAATTTTTGAATTTCTCATAAAAAATGGAATCGAAAATAATAAGAATTTGTTGTCAAGATAAGAATTAATAAGTAATTAACAATTAAAGATTACCCAATCAGAAGCACCCGATAGATGGGTATATACACATAGGTTCATGTGTCATTGATGAGAGTGTGCGGAAAATAGCTATGACCGCGTGTAATTTCAAATTTGCAGGAGGTTGTGAATGACAATCAATGACAATGGTGCAACTTCACACGGCAACTACGCGACGAAATATTAATTTCAGAAAATATCTTTTCCTTTAGAATAGACGTTGAATTATTTTAACTTGCTTCGAGTATTTTAAATTCTGTAGAATTCAATCGAATTCTTAGAATTAACTTGTATTTCTTTGAATTCTTTGAACAACATTTGTTTAATTCTCTTGAAATCTTTACAATACACCATGAATTATATTGAATTTCTCCAAGTCTTCTGTATTCTCTAAATTCCCCTGAGATCTTCTGAATTCTATGAAATCTTTTGAATTCTCTGAATTGTTTTGTATTCTCTTACTTCTATTAAAATTCTCTACATTCTTTTGAATTCTGTGAATTCTCTTAAATCTTCTCAATACTTTGAATTCTTCTGAAATCTTCTGAATTCTTTGAATCCTTCTGAATTCTCTGACTTCTTCTGAATTCTTTTGAAATTTTGTGAACTCTAAACTGTACTGAATTTGTTGAATTCACTGCATTTTTTTATGTTTCTCAATTATCTTGAAATAATTAGAATACAGTTTCCCCTAATTATAAATTGAAGGTGTTAAAATGATCTATAATTTTGTAGGTCGAACTTTGAGATTGTTCAATTTGTTCCTTCACAAAGTAACAAAAACCGACAAAAATGGCCGTTTTGCAATATCAAGATATTTTTGGAAAAAGTCAATGCACATCTATTGAAGTCTCTGAAAACGTGTGTTTTGTTAAGTTTTGGAAATATATGCAAAATTTGAGCTCAAAATAATAAATCGAGAAAAGCTATTTGTTATTAAAAAAAGTGCTGCTGTTTCGGTGGGGCTAATTTTTTTAAGCTGTCGCAAAGCCGTAAAAGTAGACAAATTTTAATCCTAAAGATTTATAGGGTAATTTACTCTTAGCCGCTAATTTATTTTTGAGTACTAAGAACGTTAATAATGGCTACAAAAGAATATTACGTTTTTGTCTCGTAAACAAAAGGAACAACTTCTTTAATTTTCATCTTAAACAATGGGGGTTACAGTCAATCGAAACTTACAATTTATACGTGATTTTAAGATAAACATATTTTCTGTACGTTGATTTGGGGGGGGGGGTGTAATTTTTTACAACAATTGTTGTAGTCGTAATTTTCAGGGGGGGAGCTGCTTCCGCTGGTAGACGCTGACGCTGAAATTGAATTGGCGCGTTCAAAATGTAATTATTGGAAAAATCGCATGAAAGAATGGACATACCGAAATGCTATTTTTTTAATTTCAGCTAGCTTTTTGCGCTGATCACAAATTTTGCACTAAAAGCTCAGAAAAAGCACGTCTAATGCTTTAAAGTTAAGTGTACTTTTTTAAATCTTCACTAATTGTTCAATTACTAAAATATAATTCTTCGATGTAATGTAAGCAGTATTTTTTTTTTAATTTATTCATTAATGTTACAAAAAAGGTGTACTGAATGCCAATTTTTTTCTTCATTAAAACATCGTACTCTATGCTCGCGCTGATTAGGCTGCGATGGTAGGTAGAGCGGGGTCAAAAGTGCCACGGGGAAAAAGTGCCACATACGATAACACAAAAACAAATAATTCGTTACTCCAACTGACATTTTCTATCGATCGGTCGAACCACCATAAACTCCTAACAGTCGTTGGCAGCCGCTGAAAGCTGTTTTTGAGATCGTGGTCAAGTTTAAGTTGTTTTTTTGTGTGCAGAAAGTAGTTTTATCGTCACCGTTTCTTGTTGGTAACAACACCTTATTCTTACGTGCCATTGTCATGAAGTAGGTGTAATTTGATGCGTAATGATGTATTCTTGTAGTGCTTTTTTATTCTTGATAGCTTGCTGTTCAATATATTTAGTGTTGTTTCAGAAATTTTGATTGTAAATAATGGGAATGTGTGGGGTAAAAAGTGCCATGTGCGGCACTTTCTACCCCAGAGTTTGTATGACATTAGGCTATTTCACAATCATCAGCTGTGAAAAGAAATTGATTATCGTCTGCCTGTTGTGAAGCTTATTATTCTGAAAGCATCCCAGGCGAGCAATGGATCCAGTGTCCCTGCAAAAAAAGATTAATTTAAAATCGATTGACTGCAATTCAAAAATAAAATCGTCAATCAACAATTTTGGTGAAATGCAGTTCAAGTCAAATATGGTGAATTGCATTTAATATCCAATTGTTAAATCGCAATTGAAAAATTTGTCAGTGAATTGAATTGAATGTCTGCAACTGCAGTGAATTGTAGATATGCAATAGAACCAGTGTGCGGTATATTGCACTGAATTGTTTCGCAAGCCAATGAACCGTCTTTTGGATTTAATTGAAGACTTTCAATTCAAAAAGGATTTTTAAAATGGTTTTATATTATCCAATAGAGGTTAATGTAAAAATGGAAATTGGCCATGCGCTGCATCTAATTGGATTCAATCGCACATAAATTGATGGACCGGAACTGTTTTTAATTGGAGTTTTGCAATAAAATTTTAATTTATTGAATGATAAAATAATACGTTAATAAATAGTATTATTGAAGAGATTGAAGTGGTTAATTGATAATAAGGAATAAAAGTTGTTATATAATTTGTACCTTTGGACTGAAGTTCAGTAAATATTTTATTGTTTAATGAGAATAAAGAGTGAGTTTGGACATAAATTAACAATATAATACAAATAATATTTATCGAATTTTGTTGACATCATTCCGTAATGATGAAATGCCACCAATTGCATCTTTACGATTTAAATACATTGCGTCAATTCAAATCCATTGAGGTACATTCAATGATAGTTCTACCAATTGCATTTAATTGCAAATGCTCATTTCAACATTTCCATTTAAATACAATTGGCCTTTTTAATTTGCAGGGGTCACATATGCAAACACTGGGCTCATAAAAATGTGTTTTGTGAACTGGCAATCGAAAATTTTCGTCTGTATTAATGGCAAAAGTGATGATGAATAACTCTCCAAGCATATCAGTTGTTTAAATGACAACGTTGGTACTTTTTACCCCACCGCTATGATGAACTTTTCGCCCCACGTGTGGGGCAAGAAGTACCGCATTAGGCAGCGTTTAGAAAAGTATATATAACATAATAGATGGAATCCATATAAATTTATTATGATTATAACTTGGAACTTCAATGACTTACATATATTTTAAGACAAAAATCAAGGCAACACCTAATTTCGTTTGGACACTGTCTTATGCAAAGTAAATTTTGGCACTTTTAACCCCGCCCTATCTACATTTAAATGAAATCCCTATAATGAACTCTGTTCTGTTGGTCCTTTGCCGAAAATGACAAAGTGGCCTCTAGGTAAATCATTCAGCAGCTGCTATGTGCACCTTCCGAGAAACGAAACACAGAATTTATAAATACAAAAGCAGTACATACCTGTGACTATTCGACATTCCATCTGTGCTACTATATCTTCTATTTCAATAGAAATCTTTAACTTGATGTCGAGTAAATCTGGGAATACGGAAAAGATTGAAAATCGAAAATTTACTTAAGTAAATTTCATGAAAACGACATGACATGAGTTTAATGAAAAGCAAATTTTGCATTCAGTACAAATTTTTTGTAACATTAATGAATAAACTTCAAAATAACAAAATACTACTTAAATTACATCGAAGAATTATTTTAGTAACTGTACAATTAGTGAAAATAGTATAAAAAAGTACACTTACCTTTCAAGCATTAGACGTGCTTTTTCTGAGCTTTCAATACAAAATTTGTAATCAGCGCAAAAAGTTAGTCGAAATAAAAAAATTATATAAAAAACATCTCGATATATCCATTCTTTCATGCGATTTTTCCAATTGTTACATTTTGAACGCGCGAATTCAATTTCAGCCATCATAAACTGCGACCGATATTGGTCGTAAATAAACCGCTATTCTAAACAGTATTCTCTGAAAATTTTACTGCAATTACATAGTATCCGGATCCAGTTAACACTATTCACCATCTTTAGCTGTGTATCTTGAAAATTAAGACTATAATAATTAATATTAAAAAAAGTTATCCCCCCCCGGGGGGGAGGGGAGGGAAAGTTTTTTATTGTAAAAACGAGGAAAAATGGTAAGTTTCGATTGACTGTAACCACGATTGTTTAAGATGAAAATTAAAGAAGTTATTCCATTTGTTTACGAGACAAAAACGTATATACTATTTTTTTGCAGCCATTTTTAACGTACTCAGTACTCAAAAATCAATTAGCGGCTAAGAGTACATGAAGCTATAACTCTTTAGGATTACAATTTTTTCACTTTTATGGCTTTGCCACCGCCTGAAAAATGTTAGCCCCACCGAAACAGCAGTACCTTTTTTAATAATAAATAACTTTTATCCAAAACTATTTATTATTTTAAGCTTAAATTTTGCATATATTTCCAACTTAACAATCCAAACATTTGCAGAAACTTTAATAGATGTGCATACACTTTTTGCAAAAATAAATACATTTTGCAAAATGGCAATTTTTACCGGTTTTTATTACTTTGTGAGGGAACACATGAAACAATCTCAATGCGCGACCAAACAAATTAAAGATCTTTTTAACACCTTCAATTTATAATGAAACTTTTTTTTCGCAAATCAATACCTTGATCGCAATCTCCCAAACACATGATTTCGCCATTTCGGTTGCGTAAAGCAAACTACTGTTTTATTTAAAAAAAATTAATTAAAACAACAAACGATTTCTTTAATTCAAATAAAAAAGGTAACCAAGAAATTTCTTTAATTAACCCTTGTTTGCCACACTGAGGTAGAAAGATCCCCACGACCATTTTTCCTTAATTTTAAGTACCTAAATGTAAAGGGATATTTTACTTTTTTATTATAATTAATTTTAATTTTTGGCTATATATAAAATCACCCCAGTGTGGCAAGTACGTGATTCCAAAGAAGTGTGGCAAACAAGGGTTAATGAAAGAAAATTTTGTTTCGGTGAAGATAGGTATTTCTAATGAGTAATTTAATTATTCAATGAAAATATAGATTTTTATTTACTCAGGTAGGACTAGTCTTGCAGAAAATTTCGTAATAATAGACAGTTCGTTAAACGGCTTTATAAGAAAAATATATATTACGCATATATGAGGTGTCCAACAATTGTCTCTTGAAAGTACATATCATTCGACGCAGAATTTCACGAAACGTACGAATCAATAAAGTTTCAGGAAGGTGTTTTTGGTAACTGTTTTGAAAATCTTTCAAATCAGTACAGGTCATGATCATAGGGTACTTTTTTCGCGCTCAAAGGGTACAATATTCAGGAAAAATTCATAAGACTTTAAACAAATTCAAGTTCATTCAAAAGAATTCAAATGAATTGGAAAAAATGTTTAAAATCAAAAAAATTCCATTGACTTCGGTGAAAATTGGAATTAATATAGAGGAATTTAAGGGAAATGAAAATAATTCGATAAAATCCATAAAAATTCAAGGCGAATTAAAAAAAATTCAAACGAATTGAAAACAATTTAAAAATATGAAAAAACTTATTGACTTCTGTAACTTTGAAATGAGCTTAGAAAAATTAAGGGAAATTCAAAAGAATTTGATGAAAGGCCTAAGAATTCAAGGTGAGATTAAAAGACTTCAGGATCAATTAAATAAAAACTTTTGAAAATTAAAAAAAAAAATCTATGGAATTAAGTAGAATTGAGTAAATTTAGAAGAATTCAAGTGAATTAAAAAAATTCAAGAGAATTCCAAAGAATTTTAAATTCAAGTTAATTGGAAATAATTTAAAAAATCGAATAAATTCCATTGATTTCAGTAAAATTTGAGTGAATTTAGAGGAATTTAAGAAAATTGAGAAGAATTCTATGAAATTCATAAAAAAATCAAGCTGAATTTGAAAAGCAATCAAGTGAATTGAAAACAATTCAAAAATACGAAAAAATTCATTAAGTAAGTTTGAAATGAGTTTAGAAAAATTGAAGAGAATTCAAAAGAATTTGATGAAGTGCTTAAGAATTCAAGGTGAATTTTAAAAACTTTATTATATCTATTATAATATGGCCAACGGCCATACCACACTGAAAAACCCAGTTCTCGTCAGATCACTGAAGTTAAGCAGCGTTGGACGCGGTTAGTACTTGGATGGGTGACCATTCAAGAATACTGACATGAGTGCTGTTGGCACATCGTGGGTGCGGTGAGCCCACACTTGTAGTTATTTATAACTACAAGAAAAACCTAGAAACACTACCCGAATCGGGTAGTGTCACGCCTACCCTGAAAGGGAAATGGTTTAATGGTATATATATATATATATATATTATATTGAGTAGAATGGAGTGAATTTACAAGAATTAAAAAGAATTCAGGATAAATTAATACAAATTCAGGGCGAATTCCAAATTAATTGCAAAAAATATGTGAAAATCTCTTCAAATCTTTGAAAACCCACTAATTTCTATCAAAAAAAGTGACTAATGACTGCAAAACAAATTAAAAGAATTCAAATGAGTTTGAAATAATTTAAAAAATCTTTTAAAATTATCAAAACTCTTGGAAATCCCTTAAAATTTGAGAAATCTCTTGAAAATGCTTTGGAATCTTTTTAAATACTCTAAATTTTTTTTAAAGTTTCTGAAATTCCTTCAAACTATTGAAATAAATAAAAAATTCTGGGAATCTTTTACAATGTCCCAACAAATATTTCAAATCCTTTAAAATCTTTTGAACCCTCTTGAAATTTGTTAAAGCTCTTGAAAATGCCAAGCAATTAAAAAAATACCTTAAAATATTTCAAATCCTTGGATCGATTCATCAATTGAATTAAAAAAATTAAAAAGAATTTAAATTAAATCAGGATAAATTAAGAAAAAATCAGGGTGAATTCCAAAAACTAATTTATAGACTCTTCAAATCTTAGAAACCCCACGAAATATCTCACTTCTCTTCAATAAATTCTTTTTTCCCTGAAAACCTGGAAAATTTATTAAAATACCTCGAGAGCTTTAAAATCCCCTAATATCATTGAAATCCTCGGAAATCTTATAAAATCCTGTGAAATCTTGCAAAATAACTTAAAATCTCATAGGTCATGTGAAATCTACCATATCTTCCGAAATTCCAAAAAAGTCTTTGTCCTAAAATATTTCAAACGACTTCAAATCCCTTCAAATTGATAAAATTAATAAAAAAATTCCTTGAAATCTTCAAAATATTCAAAATTAAAAGCTCTTGAAAATGTCTTCAAATTATTGAACCCTATTAAAAATTTCTCGGAATCTTTAACAATACCCTGAAATATTTCAAAAGAATTCAAGACAATTCAGAAGTAGGTGTAGACTCGAATTGAACAGTGATTAACCCATGAGTTAATTTATTGAAAGAAAAGTAACATTATTAACAGTTACATTATGGGCTGCACATAGGGTACCATAGGGACCAAATCTTGAAAATAGGGTACTTTAGGGACCTCAACCGAATATAGGGTACAATAGGGGATACAGGGACCGGCCTATGAGGCATGTCAGTATCTCTGGTTGGTCTGAAAATTTTAAAATCGAAACGAAGAACCTAAAACCATTTCTGCTAAAACTTCATGCAGGAAAGTATTTTGCAAAGTACCTTGTCCTTTGAATTTACGATTTAAACCTGCAGGTAAAGAAAAGTAGGTATATATACTCCGGGCGAAAGGATAGGCCAGATGAAGGCCGAGGGATCAAAAGGGCCTAACTAACATTTTTTTCGAAATTGAGGTTTTTGCATTTTTGGATTCTTTGAACAAATCTTCACAACGAGATATAATGCAAAAAATTCAAAAAAAATTTTTCAACTCGAAAAACGAAGGCAAAATGCGCCACGGGCCTATAAGTCGAGGGGTATCGAGGGATCAAAAGGGCCTAACTGCTTATTGAATCTTATGGGAAAACGTGATTTTTGCATGCTTTGCCGAGGTTCTAGCATTCGGTGATGATATTTGAATCATCTCAGTGTGTCCGGATGTTACCGTAGGCTTCAAGGAAGCAACCTGCGGTCGATAATTTTAATTTTTTTTTGGTTCTGGTGCTCCTGTCATAACAAACGTCATCGCGTGTTTGGTGTGTTCCGAGGATTACTCAAATTTGTAAGTATACGAATCCAAATTTTGAAAAAGTGCAAACGGGGTGTCATAAAGGAAACCCTAACGAGCATTTTTGTTGTTTTGTTTTTTCTCTAGCGTTAAAATTGGCGGAGAATGCCGCGGAAATGTGACGCTCGGCGCGTGTCGCGAATGCGTGGCGAGGAATATACGTCGTTTTTGGAAAGAGAAAGTAAACGGCTCGGTGCAGATAGACCTTTTTGATCCCTCGGTACCCCTCAACTTAGGCCCCTGCTTATTTCGAAAGCTCACAACTTTTTGGATTTAAACTCAACCAATTCAAACTTGGGGGATGAACTTAAAATGGTATCAAAAATATGTAATACAAATATAAACTTGATTCAATAATAGATTTCGGAATGAAAACGTTTTTTCCTCGCCCTGTAAAATTATGAAATTGTCAGTTAGCCCCTTTTGTTCCCTCGGCCTTCAGATGTTATTAAAAGTAAGAGGCCATTCGAAAACTACTACCAGAGTTTTATATTTCAATTTGCACTATTGCAGGAGAATCAACGTTACCTATACACTAATAAACACCTGCACCAATACCAGTACCTTTGCCAGTCAACAAGAGCAAAATCTAACCGACTTGCAAAAACCAGTTTCTCAAGGAACCGTTTTGAAATAACCTAGTGCCCCAAACATCAGACAGGCTCAGCTCTCCTGCTGGTACAATTGATGGTTGACAATGCGAATTCTAATAATAAAGATCTTTTGTGGGTGGAGTTTCACTTTCTTTTAAGGGGTCATTCTACTATCTCACTTTTGAAAAATCGATTTTTTTTCCTTTTTCGACAGGTCATATATTCTTCATATATTCAGAAATATCATATAAAAAATTTACACATAAATTCGGAGTCTTTCTATACTTTTGAGAGCTTGGGGCAAAAGCGCGTAGAGAGCTGAGCGCTTGAGTAGAGCATCCGAACACGGCTGCTTATGTTTTAGCGGTGGCAATTGTTTTCGATGCATATCCAGAATTATTGCTGTTTATTTTTAAATGTGTATATGTGAAGAAAATATTGCACTTCCAAGAATCTATACTGCTGTAAGTGTAGTACAACTGAAACAGATGCAACTCTAGCTCAGTATAGTTTTAAATTTAGGCTTGTAAACATCGTAGCCTTTTTCATTTTGTACAGATTTCGCAGTTTTGTTTAGTGAAAATGTTAGATATAAAGTCGAAGAGATTATCAAATCAGGAGGATTCATTTAAACAAGCAGAAGGAATATTATATGGAACAGGGATCGCTGATTAAGTATAGGTAACTTTTTCTTACAATTTTTATGTTCCGAAAACTTTAAACGCGTTTTTCTCAAAGCAACGTTTTTGCGCGCTGCGCGCACGATTTCTCAAAAAGTTTTCAAACGATTACTTTCAAATGTTTTACGTTTATTCCAAACATAAATATCTACAAAGTGACGAAGCGGTTCCTTAAATTTTTAATTTTATCATAGTTAAGAGTGTCCGGATGCAATAAGGGCACATACAATTTCCTCGTGCGAAAACAAAGTCCCCTGGAGGCTTTCATCAAAATTTTCGAATTTTAATTTTTAAAGGATATATCTGGATGTGAAATTTTATTGCGCATCTTTTTTCCTCTAGATAAGAAGTTGTAGCTTTTTTAGTTTACAAATTAACGCCAAAAAACTGACTTTTGAAAAAAAATCAATTTTAATCCATTTTTCACTTCAACTCGCGTTCCCTTCGTCAGTTTTTGAATTTTTAAATAAACTTTTCAGAGAATGCGCTTTAAAATATCCTTCGGTTGATAGAGAAAAAGGGATTGGAAACAAAAAATTTTGAAAAATTGTTATTAATTTTTTTCTGATGCTCAGCGTGAATCGGACTTTTGTAACTTCCAGCGTTTCGTTTATCGAGGGAATTTTGAGCAAGGAAAGCCTTCTCGCGACAAAAATGCGGAGAAAACTGTGATAAAGTTTTTGGGAAAGTTTCAGATCAAAATATTCAATATTTTAGGAGTAGTTATGATTTTAGTTAATGTCAGCGCTGGAGCTTTCGAGTGTACTATAGGACTCTGGTGCTTGCCGCCGTAACACGTTCTCGCGCTAGTGAATTTTTGCTTACAATACGATATTAATTAATTTCTCAGTGAATAACAATTTAACAAGAGGAAGTTGATAAAACCTTCATAAAATAAAATATCAAATTACTAACATTCTATATTTAATTTTTTTAATGATTGATTTTGAATTTTTAAACATTTTGACGCAAAAACAGCTAGAAAATTATTAGGTTTGTATATTACTTTTTTCCTTGTGTATAATTTAATTCTATGAAATTCTAGTAGTAAAAATTATTTATTCAATTAATTGTATAAATTTCAAAAACCTAATTTATTATGTTCTCTATTAATATTTCAATTAAAATAATTGCAGAGAAAGTTTTGCCCTGCAAGATAAAAGAAGTAGACATTTTCTTACACTTCATTTATTGGGGGTTGATATAACAGTAGTAATTCCTAATTTAAATAGAAAAATAATTCAAACCTTTATCTTGTTTTTGCAAGTTTTTCGTACAGTTCCCGCCCGTTTACTCTCGTCTCTGTTTCGTTTGCTACCTCGAAAAGCTTGCGGTATATTTTCCATTTCAATATAAAACGAAAAATCGCTATTTTTTTAATTAATCACTTTTATTTAGCAAAACATATACAAATTAGATTTAATATAATCTTTATACTCAGATGTGCAATATCCAGTGAAGAGTTAAGGACTGACTGATCTGTTTTAATTTAGCGTGTGCATAGGTTTGTTTACAAAGCGAATTTTCAAGGTCGCTTTAAAGTTAAACCAAATGCAGGTATAAACATTAGGTGTACATTAGAGTATGTATCTTAAAGTCAAATCTATAAATAAACCGCAAAAATACATTAAAAATTTAATAAAATTCATGAATTTTTTATCAACTTACTTTCGTTAAATTGTTATTCACTAAGAAATGTAATTATTATGGTATTGTAAGCAAAAATTCTCTAGCGCGAGAACGGTTCACGGCGGCAAACCCCGAAGTCCTATAGTACACTCGAATGCTCCAGCGCTAACATTAACTAAAATCATAACTACTCCTAAACCATTTATATTTTGATCTGAAACTTTCCCAAAAACTTTATCACAGTTTTCTCCGCATTTTTGTTGCGAGAAGTCTTTTCTTGCTCAAAATTCCCTCCATAAACGAAACGCTGGAAGTTACAAAAGTCCGATTCACGCTGAGCATCAAAAAAAAATTAATAACAATTTTTCAAAAAAAATTTTCCATTCCCTTTTACTCTATCAGACGAAGGATATTTTAAATCGCATTTTCTGAAAAGTTTATTTAAAAATTCCAAAAACTGACGAAGGGAGCGCGAGTTAAGTGAAAAATGGATTAAAATTGATTTTTTTTAAAAAGTCAGTTTTTTGGCTTCAATTTGTAAACTAAAAAAGCTACAACTTCTTATCTAGAGGAAAAAAGATGCGCAATAAAATTTCACATCCAGATATATCTTTAAAAATTAAAATTCGAAAATTTTGTTGAAAGCCTCCAGGGGACTTCGTTTTCGCACGAGAATATTGTATGTGCCCTTCTTGCATCCTGACACTCAATTAACAAAAAAGAGCAAAAAACCCGATTTTTGGAAATTTTTTGTTTAAACTGCCGCCATTTTGTTATTTTGCAAAATAAAAAAAAAATCCGCTTCGTCGCTTCAGAGCTATGGTCATACTAATATAGAAAATGTCTGATTTATTTGTGTCAGATGATGCTGACTGGAGATATCGTGCGCGCAGTGGACATGCCTTTTTTTAGACACTTTGTTTATTGTTAAATAATACCTAAACTAAATAATATTTTTATGTTAAAAAAATTGTTTTTGTAAACTTTGAGACAGCATAAATAAACGCTGAAAATTTTATTTAATTATATAAAGTAGTTGTTGAGAAAAAAATTCTTGAAAATCACCATTTTTTTGCCGAGATAGTAGAATGACCCCTTAAGTTCTTCAGTTTGATTGCATTTTTGAAGCACAACACTAACTGATTCTAATTTTATGTTTGAAATTTTACGATGATTACTGGAAATAGGTTTCAAATAACCGAAGTCTATCTGGTGCTTAATATTTAATTTGAAAATTCTTCTGATGGTCTCTAGGCAGAGCTTCCGCTCAATTTGAAATGTGTAGATCGACTGATTACCGATGTACTTTTGAGCACAGCTTCCGCTCGATTTGAAATTTGTAGATAGACTGATGCTCTAATTCTGATCCTGGGTTTATATAGATCGGATTTCATTGTCATCACAACGAAAATCGTAACACTCACAGTCGATTGATATCCAGGTGTCTAGATTTGAAGGCGTAGTATCCGGGGTTGCTGAATCAGTTAGTGTTGTGCTTCGGAAATTCAATCGAACTGAAGTCGATTAGAATTTCAATTCCCTTAAAAGAAAGTGAAACTCCAGCCATAAAAGATCCTTTTGACAATTCCTATTGTCAAAGCAGGAGAGCTGAGCCTACCGGACGAGCAATAAACTCCTTTGACAATCCTCGTTGTCGACCATCGCACAGTGGGGCAAAAAAAACGTCCGTGCACAAATTGATTTTCAGAAGCAATTATTATCCGCTTTTAATTTTTTTTTTTAAATGGAAGCTAATAAAATTTCGCATCGAACTGTCATAAACGATTTTTAAACTTTTGTTCATTTATTAACAAAAATGAAAAAAAAAATTTTTGACTTTTGAAGTATACCGGTTTTTAAAAAATGTTTTGATTCAATCAAAATTACCTAGAAAACTGAAAACAACTATCCAAAAAGGATGTCCATGAGCAATGCAAATGTTAAAATATTTATTGAATTTGTTATAAACAAATAAGTGAATGAAAATAGTTTCGTGGGGATTGGCGGCGATTCGTCACTTGATTCGCACTAAATTTGAACAATTTATGGACAACAAGGGTTTTTTTTGTTGAATTAATAAAATTTAATAAATAATTTGTTATTTTAAAAGCAATTTTTATGAACAAAATATCTATAGCAGGTATTTTTGATGGAATAAATGAAGTTTTTTCTATGGAATCGATCATATATTTGGTCACCAAATAAAAGTTAATCATCGTTTAAACTACCTTAATTAACAAATGCACTATTTGGCTATTTTTGGAGGTACAAATTTGATTTTTTCGATGCAATTAACTGTAAATAACTAAATTCTAAATTTTTGAGAACATTTTGATGACAGAAAACAATTTATTATTGTAAAAAACAATTTTTCATCATTTTATGTATTTATAAATAAAATACCGCTTTTTTCATGGGATTAACAGCCAGTTATTTAGCAATGCTTTTTTGCTATGAATCGATAACATTTGATAATTGTTTAACCAAACTTAATTAACAAATGCATTATTGGCTATTCTTCAGCATTTAAACTTGTTTTTTTGTGTAATCAACTGTTGATAACACATTTTTTAACCTTTTTTTGATAGTTCGATAACGATCCACTATTTTTATTTTTATTAACAGTGTAGTAAACAAATTTTTATCGGTTAAATGCATTTGTAAACTAATTTTTTTTTCTTGTGTAATATAATTAAAATTACTTAGCAGTTATTCCTTGCCATAAGTTGATAAAAATTGACGATTTATTAAAGAAACTTAATTATTACTTGACTTTCTTTTTCGGATAACTGAACTGATCGCTTTATTTTGAAAATAACCTACTACGATAAAATGGTCAGAGTTATTACTATTAGGTAGTTTCTAAAAGCATTGTTCGAGCTTCTGGAAGCAATGGTCTTTCTGGCATTGTTTCATGCAGTTTCGATGATATCAGTTAAACAGAAAGTGTTTTTCTTAGAATTAGTTTGATTTCATAATAATAACCCCACATGTGAAATAGTAGATCGTTATCGAACTATCAAAAAAAGTTTAAAAAATGTGTTATTAACAGTTGATTACACAAAAAAAAACAAGTTTAAATGCTGAAAAATAGCCAACTAATGCATTTGTTAATTAGGTTTGGTTAAATAATTATCAAATGTTATCGATTCATAGCAAAAAATCATTTCTAAACAATTGACTGTTAATTCCGTGAAAAAGCGGTATTTTATTTATAAATACATAAAATGATAAAAAGTGGTTTAAACAATTGTTTTTTACGATAATAAATCGTTTACTGCCATCAAAATGTTCTTCAAAATTTAGAAGTTAGTTATTTACAGTTAATTGCATCGAAAAAATCAAGTTTGTACCTCCAAAAATAGCCAAATAGTGCATTTGTTAATTAACGTAGTTTAAACAATTATTAACTTTTATTTGGGGACCAAATATGATACTCAGGTTTTATTTCCAAGTAATATATGATCGATTCCATAGAAAAAACTTTATTTATACCATCAAAAATACCAGATATGGATATTTTTTTATAAAAATTACTTTAAAAATAACAAATTATTTATTAACTTTTATTAATTCAACTGAAAAACTCTTTTTGTCCATAAATTGTTCAAATTTAGGGCGTATCAAGTGACGAATCGTCGCGAATCCCCACGAAACCATTTTCATTCACTTATTTGTTTATAACAATTTCGGGGATCACAACGCAAAAGGAGCTCAAAAAAGGGGAAATAGGGTGATTTTCTCACGAAAAAGGGGGAAATAGGGGAAAGATTAAACATTTATTTTTATATGCCGAAAAGAACAAACAATAATTTTATAAGAAATGTTATATTTTTAAATCATTTTCAATGATTTATCAATGATTTCTGCCATATTTTTAAAAATTGGATATTCTTAGGTCGTTGGAAATCCACTCAGAGTGATATAAAAAAGTCCGAGAAAAAAAATAAAATTAGTTAAATACATCATTTTCATAAATATTTCTTTCCAAGATTTGTCATTTCTTCCTTACTATAATTAATACTTTCAATGTAAATTTAAAACTACACTCTTCAGTACAGCGAAGTAAAACCGCTAAAATTTAGTCGAATCGTTTGAGCTGAGGGATAAAAATTTGAGGTCCGACATCCAAAAAAGTAAAGAAAAAAATTTGAAATCGGTTAATATCTTCTGTTCTCTTTTTTAAATTTACAATTAAAAATTAAAAAAAAAAATTTGCCATGTTTAAATTTGTTTGAAAATGTACAAAAACATGTTTTTTTGGATTGATTCAAACCTGAAATTTCTTCAGCTTGAACCAAAGAAACATGTTATTATTTTTTATTGATGCAAACATTTTTTTCGTGGTGTATATAACGTTCCAAAATCGAAAAAAAATTTTTTTGGGCTGTATTGCCGATTTTTGTGCTCCAATACTTTTTTTGAAAATTCAAATTTGGTGTGCAGGTGCTGGCTTGACTCAAGCCAGCACCTCCACTACATAAAAATGTGAAAAAATTAAAAATCAAAGACGACAGAATTTTGGGCTTTTTTTGGGCTCTTGAACGCGCCAGCAAACAATTTCCAAAAACTACCCCTACAGGAAATAAAACTACCCCCTATATCAAAACTCAAACTAGGAAAAAACAAAGTAGACCACAATTTTGGGCTTATTTTGGGTTCTCAAATGCACAGAAAAAAAATCAAAAAACTACCCCCTATGTGCAAAAAAACCACCCTCTTGTCAAAAATAAAATCTTAAAAAAATAAAGTGCATCATAATTGTCGGCTTTTCTTGGGGTCGCGAATGCTTGATTTTTTGTTTGCAAAAACCACCGCTACATCTAAAAAATCAAACGCCTATCTATGAATTCGAATTTGAGTTTTCAAGGAGCCCACAAATCACAGACTCTATTCACCATATAAAATTCTGAGTCTCAGACATCAGAATGTACAAAAACATGTTTTTTTGGATTGATTCGAACCTGAAATTTCTTCAGCTTGAACCAAAGAAACATGTAATTATTTTTTATTGATGGGAAACATTTTTTTCGTGGTGTATATAACGTTCCAAAATCGAAAAAAGATATGAAATCCCAAAAATCCTAAATCACGACAAAAGATTTTTTTCCGAAAAAGCAAAATATTGGAATGTTTCTTTGGTTCAAGCTAAATAGATTTCGAGTTCGAAATATTCAACTTTTTTTGTTAATATGCGCATATGACTCAATCCAAAAAAACATGTTTTTTTACATTTTCAAAAAAATTGATACTGCGCAAAATATTTATTTTTAAATTTCGTAATTTTTAATTATTTGTCACTAGTAAAAGCTGTAAATATAACAAATCCGTCATAATTTTTGAACCAATAGGAAATATTTTAAATTTGAAATCGTTAAATTTTAATGATTTAAATTTTTTCGCTTTTGTCGAATGCCAAACCCACAAATTTTTTTCCCCTCAGCTTCAACGATTTAATTTGTTTGAGCATTTTCACTCCGCCCTACTCTTCAGTGCTCTTAAACTCAAATTTATTTATTTATAAATAATTTATTTAAGTGCCATAATTGATTTAATTATTATTCAATAATGGGTACACTTACTAATTTCAGAGAATTTCCCGCGTAATTCAAATATTGTATTTTCAAATATACGTATATTTAACGAGAAAAGGGGAAAAAAGGGAAGTTTTTTGAGAATAGGAAAAAAGGGGAATTTCAAGAAAAAAGGGGAAGACTGTGCACCCTGCAAATTCAATAAATTTTTTAACATTTGCATTGCTATTGGACATCTTTTTTGGATAGTTGCTTTCAGTTTTCTAGGTATTTTTGATTGAATCGACGCATTTTTTTAAACCCGGTATACTTCAAAAGTCAAAAATTTTTTTTTTCATTTTTGATATTAACAGGCCTCACAGTACCTATGGGATAAAATATAGGGACCAAAGGGTACTTTTTGTCACGCTCATAGGGTACTTTTTTCGTGCTCAAAGGGTAACAAATTCAGGATAAATTCATAAGACTTCAAAACAATTCAAGTTAAATTTTAAAAAATTCAAATCAATTGGAAAAAAATGCTTAAATACAAAAACGAGAAAAATTGAATGAAATTCATAAAAATTTAAGAAGGATTTAAAAAAATTCAAATGAATTGAAAACAATTAAAAAATATGAAAAAACTTCATTGAATTCAGTAACTTTGAAATGAGCTTAGAAAAATTCCAGGGAATTCAAAAGAATTTAATAAAATGCCTAAGAATTCAAGCTGAGGTTAAAAAACTTCAGGACCAATTAAATAAAAACTTTTAAGAAATCCACTGATAATGTAGAATTGAGTAAATTTAGAAGAATTTAAGTGAATTACAAAAATTCAAGAGAATTCCAAAGAATTTAAAATAATTCAGGGTAAATTAATAAGAATTCAGGGTGAATTAAAAAAAAATCAAATCTCATCAAATCTTTGATACCCCATTAATTTCTAACCAAAAAAGTGACTAATGACTACAAAAAATTCAAATGAATTGAAAACAAATTTTAAATCAAAGAAATTCCATTGATTACAATAAAGTTTGAGTAAATTTAGAGAGAATTCAAAACAATTTAAGAATATGAAAAAATTCATTGAATTGAGTAAGTCTGAAATGAGTTCAGAAAGCTTAAAGAGAATTTAAAAGAATTTGATGAAATTCCTAAGAATTTAAGGTGAGTTTTAAATGCTTCAAGATGAATTAAACCAAAGCTTGTTAAAAATCCACTGAATCGAGTAGAATTGACTGAATTCAGAAAAATTGAAAATAATTCAGGATAAACTAATAATAATTCAGAGCGATGAATAGCAAACAAATATTTGAAAATCTCTTGAAATCTTTGAATAAATTCTTCGAAATCCATTATGAAATTACATGAAATCTTATGATACTTTCTGAAATCCTGGAAAATTGATCAAAATACCTTCAGAACTCTTAAAATGTCAAAAAGTCATTGAAATCTTCGAAAATCTTATAAAATCCCTTAGAATCTTTTAGAATATCCTATAACCTTACAGGTCCTGTAAATTTCTTCCATATCTTTCGAAATTCTAGGAAATTCTTCAAAACCGCATGCACATTTTTAAAAACCCTTAAAAATGTTTAAATCTCTTGAAAATGCATTGGAATCTTTTAAAATACCCTCAAATATTTCAAAGTCTTTGAAATCCCTTCAATCTATTGAAATAAATAAAAAATTTCTGGGAATCTTTTAAAATTTCTTAAAATATTAAAAATCTTTTAATATCTTTTGAAATCCCTTAAAACTTTTTAAAGCCCTTGAAAAAAGCCTGGAAATTGTTTACAATACCCTTAAATATTGTATTTGAAAAAATACCTTAAAATATTTCAAATACTTTGATCATTTTATCAATTGATCCTCAGGATCAAGTAAACAGAAATTTAAAAAAAATGTAATCAATTGAAATAAGCAGAATTGAGTAAATTTAGAAAAATTCAAGAAAATTAAAAAAATTAAAAAGACTTCTAAAGAATTAAAAGAATTCAGGATAAATTAATAAGAATTCAGGGTGAATTCCAAAAAATAATATCAAATCTCTTTAAATCTTTGAAACCCTACGAAATACCGCACTTCTCGTGAGTAAATTCTTTAAAATCCACTAAAATATTATAAAATCTCGTGACATTCTATGAAATCTGATATTTCCTGAAATACTGAAAAATTTATTAAAATACCTGAGAGCTTTAAAAAACCCTTACAATAATTGAATTCAATTCAAGCGCTTTGAAATCCCTTCAAATTGATAATAATAATAGTAGAATTCCTTGGAATCTTTTAAAATCCCATAAAATATTTAAAATTCTTTGAAATCTTTTGAAATCCCTTGAAACTTTTAAAAGCTCTTGGAAATTCCTTAGAAATTTTAAAAATACCTAACAATCTTAAAAATCCCTTCAAGTTATTGAAATCTATTCAAAAAATTTCGGAATCTTTAAAAATACCCTGAAATATTTCAAAATAATTCAAGAAAATTCAGAAATAGGTATAGAATATATATTAAATATTGATTAACCCATGAGTTATTTATTCAAAGAAAAGTGACTATAGTGACTTTTTCTTACAAAGTGACTACAGTGGCTTTATCTTAAAAAAATAACTAAAAAGTGATTTGAGAAAAGAAGTGACTAATAGTGACTGTGTGGCAGCCATTATGGGCTGCAAATAGGGTACCATAGGGACCAAATCTTGAAAATAGGGTACTTTAGGGACCTCAACTGAATATAGGGTACAATAGGGGATATAGGGACCGGTCTGTGAGGCCTGTATTAAATAAACAAATATTTAAAAAGCGGCCATGACAGTTCGATGCGAAATTTTATTAGCTTTCATTTAAAAAATCAATCAATAGTGCAAATTGGAATATAAAACCGGTAAGTTTCAATCAATGTTTTAAGAACTCATAATATTTAGTTTCTTCAAAACTCGTTATTAAGGTCTTCCTTTATCGCAAGGTGGAGATCTGGATGAAGACTTTCTGCTACCTGAAGAGTCTCCAGTGCACATACAATTTAAAAGTAAATGCAGTAAAATAAAATCAAATAAAGCAACATAATCCTTTTTTTGAATTCAAATCAGCTATCTCTTTCAATTTTGTAATTTCCTAAATTTAATAAACTTTAATATTCTGTATACAATTGCACTCCAATTTATTTGTAGAATATTTGTGTGGTTATCTTGATCTTCGGAAGTTATTCGCATCCATGTTTCGAAGTCCTAGATTTCGTTCAAATACGAGAAAGCTTTTTTAAATAAATAATTATTTTTACCAGGTAAGTTTGTTCCCTTTAGGACGTAAGAAATGGCTGCGTAGAATTGAACCGAAAATAGGAATGGCATATTATTACAGTTAAAAGTTTTAAATCTTGATGAAAAAGAATTTAGAAAAGTTTAAAGACATTTTTTTACAGGATTTTACAGAATATTAGGAAAAACTCGAGTTCATTTGAAAAATATTTAACACTTTTAGAAGTTTGAAAGAAATTAAAAAATATTTTATAAAGTTTTGAATGCAACTATCTGATTAACAATTAATCTGTTTCGGTTTAAGTTAACTTTTTTGTTGAAAGTTCAACTGTTTTGTAGAAAATTTGTATTTCGGCTCGACAATTCAACAATTTAGTAGAAAAAATAACTATCTAGTAGAAAAATTATGCATTTGTTAAAAATTCTTTTTTTTTGGTAAAAATGTTATTACTTGGTTCAAAATTGAATTCATTTTTTAAAAAATTCATCTTTTTTGCTTAAAGATCCTATTGCTTGGTTCAAAATTGAATTCCTTTGTTGAATATTCCACTACTTTGTTGAAAAGTCATACTTTTTGTTTGAATATTCAACTGTTTTGTTAAAATTTCATTTTTTTGGTTTGCAAAATAAACAAATAATTTGAAATTT
>CAKNYM010052981.1:308141-319549 GCA_932195095.1 Andricus curvator
AAAAATCTTATTACTTGGTTCAAAATTTAATTCATTTTTTGAAAATTTGTCTTTTTGGCTTGAAAATTAAAAAATATGATTGCATTTTTTCTCTATTTTGACTAAAAATTTTTTTTTCAAAATTCACCTCTTTCGGTAGATATTTAACTTTCTTTGGTTATCAAAGCAACTATCTGATTATTAATTAATTTGTTTCGGTTGAAAATAAACTTTTTTGGTGAAAATTCAACTGTTTTGTAGAATGTTTCTATTTTTGGCTGAAAAATTCAACAATTTAGTATTTATGTATGTATTTATTATGTAATAATATTTACGTATTTTGCTGAAAATTCTTATTTTTTGATTTCAAAATTAATTTTTTTTAAATTAAACAATTTTGTTGAATTGAAAATTTTCGAATATTTAATTGTTTTGTTGAAAATTCGTCCTTTCGACTTGAAAATTCGACAATTTGATTGCCATTTTTTTTCTTTTTTAACTAAAATTTTCTGTTGTTGAAAATGTATCTCTTTCTGTACAAATTTAAACTTTTTGGTTAACAAAGCAACTGTCTGGTTAAAAATTAATCGGTTTCGGTTGAAAATTCAACTCCTTGGTTGAAATTGGAACTACTTTATTAAAAGTTAATTCTTTTCGTTGAAAATTCATAATTTTAGTTGAAAATTCGTTTTTTTTTTGGTTACAAATTAATTTTTTGACTGAAAATTGAACTATTTTGTTGAAAATTCAACTGACTGGTTCAAAATTAACTTTTTTTTATTGAAAATTGATATTCTCGGGTTGAAAATTCATCTGTTTTGTACAAACTTAAACTGTTTTGTAGAAAATTAGTTTTTTTATATTAAAAATTAATTCTCTAAAGCGAAAATTTATCCACTCCATTTGTTGTTGAATATTGATCTTTTTAAGTTTAAAAATTCCACTATTTATTAAAAAATTTTATAAAATTTCTTAAAAATTCGTCTTTTTGATAGAAAATTAATCTTCTTGGTTGAAAATTCAACTATTTGATTAAAAAATCAACTATTTGGTTAAAAATGTATGTATTTGTTTGAAAATTAATCTTTTCTGGTAAAAAATTAATCCATTTAGTTGAAAATTTAACTATTTGATTATAAATGTGTATATTTTGTTTAAAACTCGTCTTTACTAGTAGAAAATTAATCTTCTTCATTGAAAATTCAACTATTTAGTTTAAAAATGATGTATTTTGTTGACAGTTCATCTTTTTTGGCAGAAAAATAATATTCCGTGTTGAAAATTCATACTTTTGGTTCAAAATTTGAATATTTGATTTAAAATTCAACTGTTTTATAGAAAGCTCATCTTTTTGGTTAAAATGGCAACTGTTGGGTTAACTATTGATTTGTTTTGGTTGAAGATTTAAAATATCAACTATCATGTTGATTAAAATTGTACGTGTTTAAAAATTTCAGAAAAAAAAAACTTTACATAGTTTATGCAAGGCCTCTAATCAACAAATTAGCGAAGAAGTACAAGAATTTTTTCAAGAAAAGGTAAAGGAATAATTCCATTAGCGAAAAATTATGAGAAAATAGTGTCTTTAGTGTCATTTTTTTAGAAATAGCAGCAAAATAGTATCATCGCTAAAAAAAAGTGTCAAATAGTGTAAATAGTGTGGTGAGTCCGAGGACTGCCCTGAATTTTCCATGATTTTCATAGGTTTTCTCTGACCTGCGGTCACCCTGAATTTAAATTCCCTACAGGAAAAACTGTCATAAAAAAATATATTAAATTATTAAATTAGAGCAAACATTTCCTACAATAAATTTTTATTCTTTGTATGCACTTGCATGACAATCAAAAGGTGACAGCTGCAAATGCAATGAATTATACAGCATGCTTAAAATAATTACTCAAACTGAATATATTAAAATACCTGTACTGTCTACTATTACGGAAATTCCCGTAATAAAAGCCTAGCGCCATACTTGGCCGGTTAGTCGCACGGAAAATTCTTTAATACTAGACAGGGCCTAAATTAAACGTCGCAAAACTGTTAGGAATCATTTTGCGGTATAAAAATTAACTATTGAAAATTAAATTTAAACCGGATAAGTTGTCAAGTCAAGAGTCAGTACTTTGCTTTCCAAACATTCTCCAATCTGAAAAGGAAATTTACTATTTATATAAAATATTAACAGAATAATAAATAATACTAAACAAGTAGTACGATTTATTGTAATGTGAAAATGATATTTTAAAATGATTAAACTTACATCAGGACAGATTCCAATAAGAGCGTCAGCGTGAGAATAAAATTCTTCCTTTAAAGAAATTACGATAGTTTGAAGAGAACTCGTTTTGTCCCGAATATAACTTGCGACTTTTCCAATATTCGTATTATCTAAAGCAGCATCGATTTCGTCCAGTACAAAGAAAGGCGCCGGTTGAAAACTATAAATAAAAAATAAAATATAATACATATTAAATATCCAGGGTGGCCGCAAACTTAACTTTCAAAATTCCTCCACTTTTCCCTGATTTTCCCGCGCTAATTTTTCATTTCCCTTTCCATTAATATTTAATGACCAAAATTCTAATATTGTAACATTTTTAATATACACAGCATCTTTTATAATTGTAATAAAACAATCTTAAATTTCAATTTATAAATTATTTATTTATTACTTTTAAAAAGTGACCTATTTAAACAGTAAAAGTGACTAATTTGTAACCCAAAAAGTGAATGAAAAATGACTAATGTGCAATAAGAATGTGACTAATGTTCTTTTGAATTTAAAAGAATTGAAAAAACTTTGATGAAATTTATAAGGATTCCAGGTGAATTTGCACGAATTGAAAATCAATTCATAAGACTTCAAAATAATTCAAGTTAAATTCAAAAGAATTCAAATGTTTTGGAAAAAATTTAAAAATCCAAAAAATTCCATTGAGTTCCGTAAAATTGGAATGAAGTTTGAAGAATTTAAGGGAAATGAGAAGAATCCGATAAAATTCAAGGTCAATAAAAAAAAATTCAAGTGAATTGAAAACAATAAAAAAGATGAAAAAATTCAGTAAGGTTGGAATAAGTTTACAAAAATGCAAGGGAATTCAAAAGAATTTGATGAAATGCCTGCGAATTTAAGGTGAGTTTAAAGGATACAAGATGAATTAAACAATACAAAATTCATTAAATTGCGTAGAATGGACTGAATCTAGAAGAATTCAAGTAAATTAAAAAAATTCAAGAGAATTGCAAAGAACTTTCAAGAATTCATGGTGAATTCCAAATGAATTCAAATGAATTGCAAAAAAAATATTTTAAAATCTCTTCAAATCTCTTCAAATCTTTGAAACTCTACGAAATCCCTCACTTCTTGTGAATAAATTCATTGAAATCCAGTAAAATATTATTTAAAAATCACGTCAAATTCTATGGAATCTGATGATCTTTCCTGAAGTTCTAGAAAATTGACTAAAATACCTTGAGCCATTAAAAAAAAAATTTTAAATACCCTAAAATATTTCAAATCCTTCGAAATCCCATTAAATTAATAAAATCAATCGAAAATTCCTAGGAATCTTTTTAAATTTCCTAAAATACTTCAAATCCTTTTAATCGTTCGAAATATTTTGAAATTTATGTAGCTCTTGGGAACTACTTGGAATTTTAGAAAATGCCCTTAAATCTTTAAAATATTTTGGAATCACTTCAAATTATTAAAATCTATTAAAAATGCCGTAAGATATTTCAAACCCTGTAAAATCTATTGAAATCCCTTGAAAATTTTTTAAGTTCTTGAAAATTCCTTGGAAAATTTTGAAATGCCCTAAAATCTTTAAAATTTCTTTGAAACCCCTTCAAATTTTGTAAATAAATTTTAAATCCCTTGAAATCTTTTAAAATATCATAAGATATTAAAAATACTTTAAAATCTTTTGAAATCCCTTAAAAAATGTTTAAGATCTTGAAAATTACTTACAATTTTTTTAAATATCCTTAAATCTTTAGAATCCTATGGAATTACTTCAATTTATTAAAATCTATTAAAATACCATACGATATTTCAAATCCCGTAAAATCTTTCGAAGTTTCTTAAAAAATGTTTAAGCTCTTGAAATTTTTTCGGAAATGTTTAAAATATCCTAAAATCATTAAAATTCTTTGAAATCCCTTCAAATTACTGAAATCATTTGAAAATTCCTTGGAATCTTTTAAAATATACTAAAATGATGAGAATTCTTTAAAGTCCTTTGAAATCCCTTGAAATCTTTTAAAGCTCTTAAAAATTATTTAAAATTTTTTTAAATACCCTTAAATCTTTCAAATACTTTGAAGTCACTCCAAACTATTAAAATCTATTAAAAATACCATATTTCCAATCCTGTAAAATCTTTTGAAATCCCTTGAAATTTTGTTAGGCTCTTAAAAATTACTTAGAATTTTTTTTAAATACCCTTAAATCTTTAAAATCCTATGGAATTATTTCAATTTATAAAAATCTATTAAAAATACCATACGATATTTCAAATCCTGTAAAATCTTTTGAAGTGCCTTAAAATTTTTTTATATTCTTGAAAATTTCTTGGAAAATTTTTAAAATACCCTTCAATCTTTAAAATTATTTGAAATCCCTTCAAATGATTGAAATCAATTGAAAAATCTTTGGAATCTTTTAAAATATCCCACAACGTTAAAAATTCTGTTAAATCTTTGGAAATACTTTGAAATACTTTAATACTTTGAATTCCTACGAAATCCCTCAATTCTTGTAAATAAATTCTTTAAAATCCATTAAAATCACTGAAATAGTTGGAAATCTTATAAAATCTTTTGGAATTTCTTTAAATATCAGGAAACCTTATAGATCTTATAAAATACATAGTTCCATATTTTCGGTAATTCTAGTAAATTCTTTAAAACCTCATATAATTTTTTTAAATTCCTTAAAATCATTCAAATTCTTAGAAATTCCTCGACAATTTTGAAATATCTTGAAAATGCCGTGGAATCTTTAAAAATAACATAAAATGAAATCTTTGAAATTCCTTGAGTGTCTAAAGTTCTTCAAAATTCCTTGAATTTTTGCAAAATACCCTAAAATGCTTTGAAGGAAACATCTTTAAATTATTGAAATCTTTTGAAATTTATTCGGTGTCCTTTAAAATACCCGAAAATACTTCAAATCTTTTAAAATCCCCTGATACTTTTTAAAGCTCTTGAAAAGTCCTTGGATTTTCTAAAAATACTATAAAATCTTTAACATGATTTGTAATCCTTTCAAATTATTGAAACCTATTCAAAATTCTTTGGAATCTTTTAAAAAACCCGCAAATATGTAATCTCCTTCAAAATCTTTTGCAATCCCTTGAAACTTTTCAAAACTCTTGAAAATTCCTTGGAAATTTTATAAATACTCTAAAATCTTTAAAAACCTTTAAAATGCCTTCAAATTATTAAAGTCTGTTGAAAATATTTAGGAACCTTCTAAAATACTACTGTTTTTCTTAAATCTTCTTTTAAGTTGAAAATTTAACTATTTTGTTGAACATTTATCTTTTTAGTTTGAAAATGGATCTCTTTCTGTAAAAATTTCACCTTTTGGTCAATAATTTTTGGTTAATTTATTCAAAGAAAAGTGACTAAAGTGATCTTTTAATTTTTAGAAAGTGACTAAAAAGTGATCTGAGAGAAAAAAGTTACTGACTTTTCCCTGACCAACCAATTTCCCTAACTTTTCCCTGATTTTCAGGTTTTCCCTGACCTGCGCCCACCCTGCTATCTATAAATTTTATGAAAACCAAGTAATAAACTGGAATTTTTAATTTAAAAAGATTATAAATAAAAATATTTTGCCTGTGAATTGCGAATAACAATGCCAAAGCAGCCACAGTTTTTTCTCCTCCCGAAAGATTGGACATGGGCTGGAATCGTTTACCAGGAGCGACACAATTGTAATTAATTCCATCCAAATAGGGTTCCTCTGGATTTTCCGGACCCAAGAAGGCTTGGGCTGATAGATTTTTCGCTAAACTCTGTAGAAAAAATCGTATTTATTCTTTTTTTGACAAATTATACTTCTCCTAAGCTAGAATAATGTAAACTGATTAGGCAATTACCTTGTAAATAGGATCTATTTCGTTTGCGACGTGTTCGAAACATGCCATGAATCTATCATGTCGTTCCTTTTTGACTTTTTCGAACTGTGTCTTTGCCTTCTTGGCCTTTTTACGAGCCTGATCGAATTCCTCATTCGTCTCTTGTAGTTTTTCTTTTGCCAAGTATAGTTTTTGGATAGCCTAAGGTGCATTTTTTAAATAAGAGGTAATTAAAATCATTGAGCAGCACTGGACCACAATGTGAACTTCTAAACTTAATTATTTGAAGCCTCACAGACCCTGTAGGATATGAAATATAATAAAAGGGTACTTTTTCACGCTTAAAGAGTGCCCTTTTTACAAAAATGGGATATGATGAAGAAGTTATTATAGGCAGTAGATTTTTTATAGTTATCGGTAGTCATTTTTCTGTTTTTTAAAATGAATTTTGTAGCTATATTTGAAAATTTTTGTAAGCAGCTCAAGACAACCTACTAATGACAATACCTACATTAGAAATTTTTTTAAAAGCTAAAAGAATGAAAAATAGAAGAAAAAAATTTAAAAATGATAATTTTTAAGTTTATCTATTTTTTATTCTTTCACCTTTTTTAAATTTTCTAATTTATTTCTCTTAATAAAAAGTTCTGAGGTATACAACATATTTTTTAGACATAGGTAGAAAAAGTTTTTGTATTGCAAATTAATTCTGTTAAATAAAAATTTAACTACTCCAGTTTTGGCTAAAAACTGATTTTTTAGTTTAAAAATTCAACTATTTAGTAAAAAAATTTTTAATAAAAATATAAACTAAAAATTTAAAAAAAAATTAATTTATTCATAAAAATATTATTCTTATTTTCTTACAAAAATCATTTCATCTAATTTCATTTAAATTTATAAATAAATTTCTAAATTTAAATTGGACTAATATCACATCTTTTTTTCAAACTATTCAGTTAAAAATGTAGGTAATTTGTTAAAAATGGTCTTTTTAGGTAGGACATTCATATTCTTCGTTGAAAATTCAGTTGGTTAAATTTTTATGTATTTTGATTAAGAATTCATCTTTTTTGGTAAAAAATTAATCTTCTGTGTTAGAAATTAATCTTTTTGGTTAAAAATTCAACTATTTGATTGAAAATTAAACGAGTTAATTAAAAATTAACTTTTTTGTTGAAAAATCATATTTTTACATTGAAAATTCAACTATTTTGCAGAAAAATCGCCATTTTTGCTTGAAAATTCAATAGTTTATTTAAAAAATCAACTATTTTGTGGAAAAGTCGTCTTTTTCGGATTCATTGAACTGTTTATGACTCAAAATTAAATTATTTTCTTGGTTTAAATATTAACTATTACGTGTTTCGTTCAGAATTCATCTTTGTAGGTTGAAAATTCCACAATTCAGAACAAAATTTAACTATTTGGTTGAAAATTAACTTTTTGTTGAAAATTCATCTCTTTCTGTAGAAATGTTACCTTTTTTGGTTAAAAATAAACTTTTTTGTTGAAAATTCAACGTTTTTAAAGAAAATTCGTAATTTCGGGTCAAAAATTCAACAATTTGGTAGAAAATTTAACTATTCGGTTGCAAATTTATGTATTTTGTTGAAAATTCAATTGTTTTGTAGAAAAATCGTCTTTTTGGCTTGAAAATTCAATAGTTTGGTTGAAATTGTAACTATTTTGTGAAAAAGTCATCTTTTCGGATGCATTGAATTGTTTTTGATTCAAAATAAAAATATTTTTTTGTGAGATATGATAATAAGATTAATTTTCTACAAAAAAAATACAATTTTTCAACAAAATACATGCATTTTCAACGAAATAGTTATTCTCTAATCCTTAGAAAATGAAATAGGTACATTTTTAGTTTAGAAAATTAATTTTCATTCTAACTGATGAATTTTCAACTAAAATTATGAATCCTTAACTGAAATAGTTGAATTTTAAACCAAAAATATGAGTTTTCAACTCAAAAATGAATCTTCAACTGAAATAGTAGAATTTTCGACCAAAAAAAAATGTTTACTAAAAAAGAATAATTGCGTCAACCAAAACCTAAATAATTAAGTTTTAATTTAAGAAAATCAATGTTCAACCAAAAAAGACGATTTTTCAACTAAAAAAGATAATTTCTCAACCAAAAATTGAATAATTAAATTTTTAGTCAAAAAATGAATGTTCAACCAAAGAGATGAATTTTTAACTAATACTATGGAATATTCAACTGGAATAATATTTTCATTTTGTTTAAGAAAAAAATTATTTTCAACCAAAAAAGAAACAAATTTTCATAAAATAGTTCAACTTTCGCCAAAAAATTCCTCTTCATCCAAAGAAAAAACAAGTTTTCCATCAAATAGCTTCTTTTTCAACCAGAGAAATGAATTTTTAATTGAAATGATGAATCTTCAATAAAAAAAATTAATTTTCAACAAAAGAGTTTAACTTTCAACCAAGTGATTTTATTTCTAACCTAAAAGATGAATTTTCAAATAAAATGATCAACATTTAACTGGAATACTTGAATTTTTAAACAAGCAGATTAACTTTCAAATGAAAAGATAATTTTCTACAAAAAAGTCGATTTTTTTTACAAAATACGTGAATTTTCCATGAAATAGTTAAATTTTCAATTGAAAAAGACCCATTTTCATCCAAACTGTTGAACTTTGAACTACAAAAGATCAATTTTCAACCAAAAATAGGACAGTTAAATTTTCAGTTGAAGAAATTAATTTTCAACCAAACTGATGAATTTTCAACTACAATGATGCATCTTCAACTGGAATAGTTGAATTTTATACCTAACAAAAGGATGACTTTCCAACCATTAAGATTAATTTTCTACAAAAAAAGAATGAAAAATCGGATTTTCAGAAAAATAGTTAAGTTTTCTACTGGAATAGTTAAATTTTTAGTTTAAAAAATTGATTTTCAACAAAGTAGTTACATTTTCAACCTTGAAATAATGAATCTTCAAACAAAAAATAATTTTTAACAAAAGAGTTTAACTTTTAACCAAGTTTTTTTTTAACCAAGAATTTTTAACTAAAGAAAGATGAATTCGCAACGAACAATGTAACAAAATTTTCTATTATAATTCAGCAATATTTCTTCTTTGAAATACTACTTCTACTCTAAAGACTACTTGAAGTACTTACTATCTTTATCTAAAATTTGGAAGAGGGAACTTTTAAATTGTGACGAATATTTACTTGGGACAGGCATTTTTTAAACTCTTTTTTTCTAAATCCGAGTTTTAATTCTTTTAAAAAATTCCGTTCCATGTCAAAAAAATCCCTGTTCCAAGTGAAATTATATTTCTTTACGGAAACTCCGTCCTAAAATAAAAAGATAAAAAGAAACTATTTTCTAAAATTCCCTGTTCAAGTGAGAATAAATGAGGAGTAAGCGAATAAAACGTTATAAACCTATTTTTTGAAAAAATTGAGAAAATTATTATTTCTGTATGCTTGCAATATCATCAATAAATCAGCGAAAAAAATCTCACAGAGCAAAAAATTCTTTAAATCGTATGATAAGCTCTCTTTTTAATTAATAAACAGCAAACGGTCATATCTCGGGTTTTCACTGTAATATTGTTAAATTTTCTAGGTTCAGTCAAGTGCATTAAATGATAGTTGCACGTGAACAAATAAGTTTATCAATATTAAGTATCTTAAAGTATATTCGTAATTTCTTATTGCAATAAAAACTCTTTGGATGCAATGGAACAACTAGTAACTAATGTCAACAAAAACACGTACTCTTGAACAATAATAAATTATAATTTAATTAGAGTGAACTGAGATCATCTGAAAATTCTAAGATCCATAAACCAAAAGTAATAAATAAATAAATAAAATAAATAAATAAAATATATATATATATAAAATAAATAAAAATAAATAAATAAAGTAAATACACCCGTAACCTAATAAACACACTTATATACTTTGCGACTGTAGATAAAGTTAAAATCACTTTTCTAAATTGAAAAAAATTATTAAAATAATGAAAACTTGAATTTTACTGCGATCAGAAGTAAATTCCCGGTTTTTAATTAAATTCACGGTTTCCCGTTCTAGTCGCTGCCCTGTTTAATGTCATAATTCCGAAACTGTGAACCCAAATTAATTTCAGAAACTTACCTTCATATTGGGGGCTTGAATGCGCTGCATCGTATTCTGGATGTCAGTAATAGCTTTGTTCAATTTATTAGACGCCTTTTTGTAATCGTCTTCGTCAATATCTTTCAGGCGGTCGGAAAGAGATGAATAATCAATTGTGATTCGATTTTCCCGCTCCTGTTGTTGCTGCATACTCAAGTTTGAATCGTTAGTTGTTTCATTGTTGAGAGTCGTCTCGCCTGCAATATCTTCCATGTTCCCGTGAAGCATAGGAATCGCAATGTCCTCCATCTAGGATAAAAATAAAAATGTTATATAATCAGATAAAAATTAACTATGTAATAAATTTATTACATGGTGGCCGCAAAACGTCATTTTAATAATTCCCTGGTTTTTCCCTGACTAATTTTTTATTTTCCCTGACAATTAATATTGAAAGACCAAAATTCTAATCTTGTAACATTTTTAATATAGAATCTTTTATAAATGGAATAAAAAAATTTTAAATTTGCATTGCTAAATTTGTAATATATTATTCTCAATAATTTACGGAGAAAAAGTGTAAAAGAGACCTATTTTTAACCGTAAGTGACAAAAAGTGACTAATTTCTAACCCAAAAAGTGACGAATTTACATTGATAAAGTGACTAATGTTCCTTTGAATTGGAAAAGAATCCAAAAGAATACAAATGAATTGGAAAAAATGGTTAAAATCCAAAATGTTCCAGTGATTTCAGTAAAATTGGAGTGCATTTAGAGGAATTTAAGGGTAATGAGAAGAATTCGATGAAATTCATAAAAATTCAAGGTGAATTAAAAAAAAAATCAGCTGAAACGAAAATCACTGAAAACATGACAAAATTCATTGGAAATTCAAAAAAATTTGAAAAAATACCTAAGAATTCAAGGTGAGTTTAAGATTTCAAGATGAATTAAACTACCCCCCCCCCCCCCCAAAAAAAACGAAAAAAAATCCATTGGAATAAGTGAATGTTGAAAAAATTAAAAGGTATTTCAAATTCAAATAAATTGCAAAAAATATTTGAAAATCTCTTCAAATCTTTGAAGCCCTAAGAAATCCCTCACATCTTACGACTAAATACTTTGAAATCCATGAAAATTCTTAAAAATTTTTAAAAATACCCTAAAATATTTCAAATCCTTTGGAATCACTTCAAATTATTGAAAACTTTTAAAAATACC
>CAKNYM010052981.1:319559-331864 GCA_932195095.1 Andricus curvator
TAACATCCCTTAAAATCACTGAAATCATCGGAAATCTTACAAAATCCATTGGAATCATTTCAAATATTCTATAACCTTGTAAGGCCTATAAAATCATTCCATATCTTCCAAAATTCTTTAAAACTCCGTGAAATTTTTTGTAAATCCCTTCATATCATTCAAATCCTTGGAAATTCATGAAAAATGTTAAAATCTCTTGAAAATTCCTTTGAATCTTTTAAAATACCCTAAAATGATTAAGATCCTTTAAAACCCCTTAAAAAATTTTAAAGCTTTTGAAAATTCCTTAAAATTTTAAAACACCCTAAATTCTTTCAAATTCCTTCAAATTATTGAAAGCTATTAAAATTTTTTTCGAATTTTGTTAAAAAGCCTAAAAGATTTTTAAAGAATTCAGCAAAATTTAGAAATAGGTTTCGATCTGAATTTAATATTGGTTAATTTATTGAAGGGAAAGTCACTTTTTATTCAAAAAAGTGACAATAGTGACTTTATCTTTAAAAAGTGACTAAAAGTGTTTTGAGAAGTGACTACAAGTGACTATAAGGCAGTCCTGATTAGCCCTGATAGACACTTACAGTGCATCTTACAGAAATTCCTTGACTTTTGCAATTTTTCTTCAAAATCCCTGATTTTTCTCTGGCCAGCGGCCAGCCTGTATTAGCATCGTGTTTAAGTAAGAATTATTTATTATTCGAACCTTGCAATTCATCAAAATATTGTGTCGCTCAGATTTCTTCTGTTCAATTTTATTCTCGACTGAATTAAATTGCTTTTGTGCAGCTATGATATCTTTAGCGATTGTGCCCACTTCCCGCCGACACTTTCCCATTTCTTCCTCTTTTGCATCAACTTCCATCTTCTTATTATTACGTTGCGACTTTAATTTCTCAATCTGAGTCTCGTCATTTTCCATCTCTGCCCTTTGATTAGCTTCAGTTTGTTTTGCAGATTCCCACTGATCTTCTGCGTCCTGCACTGCGCGTTCCCACCTCAAAACATTACCTAAAATTGTTTAAAGTTTGTGAATTTTTACTCAGATACAGTAAAATCCTATGTACAAAAAATAGGTGGAACAAAATTATCGAAAATCTCGCACACATTGTTGTTTAATTCTAAAAATGTATTTCTAAAGGAGAAAATTTAAATGGTAAATGATTCTTGAATAATCAAGGCAAAAATATTCTGTTCTTAGCGTTTTGAGAAAATGTTTTTAAAATTACAAAAGGACCTATTCATAACCCCTTGATCATATTAAATGAAGTTATATGTATTTAGTTATTATTAAAGATTAGGAATTTTCTGCACCATCGATTTAGTAAATCACAATTTCCACATAAGTAATTCTATTTAATGGTGAAAATTATTTCTGAATGTTTCTAAACATTATTGATAAAAGAAAATTTAAATTGTTCTTTATTATTGGGAAATAATTTTGTTCTTAACATTTTGCTACCAGATTATTATTCATAAATTCAACAATAAACAAATTTTAAACAAAATACAGATTTTTGAAGATTTTGAAACAACATTTTGAAGCTTTTTAAGGTTTTCAAAGGTTTTATTTAAGATAATGAAATTTTTTTCTTAAAATTCTAGGGAAAATTTAAATTATTTTTTTTCCGAAAAATAAATTCAAAGAAAATATTTAAAAAGATTTTGAATGTTTTTCTAAAATTTCGGAAAAGAATGTAGAAGATTTAAAAGCAAAAAATTTCAATTTCGCAAGATTAAACAATTTTACAAAAAATTCGAATAAATTTAATAGATATTTAGAAGTTTTGAAAGAATACAATAAATAATTTTATTTACAACAAAATTTAGATTTTTGATGATTTCGAACAAAAAATTTAGAATAATAATAATTTATTTATATTTAAGAATATTTATTTATTTATTTAAGAATAATAATTTAAAATTATCAAAAAAGAATCTGGCAGATTTGAAGGCAATTTGCTTGATATTGCAGAATTTTTTCAAAATTTTAGGAAAAATTTGAATCACTTTAAAAGACGTTTAAAAGTTTAAAAAAAATAATAAAAAATGTCAAAAAACTTCAAACAAAATGTAGATTTTTGAAGATTTCGAAATAAAATGTTACATTTTTTAAAAGATTTTGAAGGTTTTTAAGATAATAAAAAAATTTTCTTAAGATTCATGGGAATATTTAAAGAGATTCTATATTTTTAAAACTTCATTTTGAGAGAATATTTAAAAAGATTACAAAACATTACTAAAGATTTTCAAATTTGTCAAAAATGAATCCGGAAGTTTTAAAACAATTTTATGAAAAATTCGAGTCAGTTTAAAAGATACTTAGGAATTTTTGGAATTTTGAGAAGACTAAAAATATTTTAAAACTCAGAAAGATTTTCGAACATTTATAAAATATTCTTAAATTTTTTCCAAGTGTCAAAAAGTTTTTTTGTATCTTAAATTCAAAATTTTTAAAATCAAATATACAAATAATCCCTTTTAATAATAAAAACCATTGGAAATCTTATCCGAATTGAGAAACATTTATGCTTTTAAATACGCTTGTAAGGTTAAATTAAAACTTTCAAATTATCTAATAAATTATTGAAAATATTATACATGTTTTATGTTAGTGTTTTTCGCTGGAAATTAGTATCTTCAAAAAAGAATTTTAATATAAAATCATGAAGTTTCGAGAACTTAAAATTTCCACAAATTTAAGGTTGTATTCGTTTTTACATCGCAAATTAGTATTTTTAAGCAAAAATCATCATCAAGGTTCCAAATTTTCAACTTAGCACTTTACACCGCAAATATGTATTTTTATTTATAAATTATTAGATTTTAAGGATGAAAACAATGTATTTTTAAACAAAAATAATTATAATTTAAACAAGATTTATCATCTTTTAACAATTTTGGATAATGTTCGCGTTTTTCGTCGAAAATTGACATTTTTAATTAAAAATCATCAGATTTCGAAAAAAATTCATAACTTTTTTTTAGCGTTTGACAAAAAAATGGTATTTTTAAACAAAAATCATTAAAATTTGAACAAGATTTAGAATCTTTTAACAATTTTGGATTATATTAGTGTTTTTCATCTGATAAAATAAAATTGAATTTTCCGCACTTAAAAATTGAAAAAATAAAAAAATTTTGATTACATTTTCAACCGTTGTAACTTTAAATTTTCTTTAATTTTCAACAGTTTAAAATTTAACTTTTAAAAATTCAACTCAAAAATTCAACTGTTGAAAATGATGAAAATTCCATTCTGAACTATTGAAAACTCAAGAAAAAAGCGAATTTTGTATTTTTTTAAAGTGCTAAAAAAGTAATATTTACACCATTTTACGTGCAAGTTCAATAAATAAACATTTCAGTACATAAAAGAATTGGAAAAAGTCGATTTTTTCTTTAAATGGCTAGCCATTGGCAAATAATGTTTTGGCAAATTAATAATCATCCAATGAACTTACAGTTGGGAATTAATAAGATTTAAACAAAAGTTCCAAGTCTGATTTATCTACTTGTCAAATGAAAATCATTAGGTTTAAAAGAAGATTTACAATTTTAAACCATTTTTTTGTTACGTTATCTTTGGGATTTTCATTTAAAATTGCTATTTTTAATAAAAAAAATATTAGATTTCAAACAATATTTACAATATTTGAACATTAATTGGGTATGTTAGCGTTTTTCACTGGAAATCGGTTATTTTAAACAAAAATCATTTGACTTTAACTTCAAAAATAAAACTTGCAGTTTTGAATAACTGTAGGTTACGTTAGTATTTTTCGTCGGATATTGGTATTTTTTAACAAAAATATTATATAATAATTCTGAAGTTAAGATATCAATTTTCATAAATTATCAAACAAAAAATTGTCTTGCTTTTCTTTTATATTATTTTACATAATAGACACTATAAACTAAAATTTTGTATTAACATTAATTGTATCGTTTAATATAAAAATTGCATGAGAAAAAAATAATATTAATCGCGCGCAACGAAACAGTTTTTTTCTAGTTAGATTAAAATATTAATTTAGCTTTAATTTATACCATTTTTATTTAAACTCACTTTCTGTGTCACGCTGCTTTTCGAAATCCAACTGACTGTAGATACGATTGCACTGATTTTCAAATTCCATTCTCTTCTTCGCTCTTTCTTGCTGCGATCTAAAAATAAAAAAGATTAGTCACTAATGTTAATAATTTATAATTTGATTTGTGATACCTAGGAATTGTATTCACCTCAATTCTCTCTCTTCATATTGGCGGATATTTGAAATCCCGATCGATTCGCAGAAGCTGGCAAATACATCATCCTCGACGTTGTTCTTCTTCTCTTTGATGTCCTCAATCTTCGTATCTCTTGCTGTCATTGTTTTTTCGATCGCTGCAATCTTCGGCTAAACACAAATAGTAATGGAAATTATAGGGGCCGTTCAAAAACTACGTCACGCTATTTTGAAAACTTTTTCCATCCCATCCATTTAATGTTTTAATAAACCTCACAGCCCAAAATTCCCTCAAACGACAGGAAATCATTTAAATCTAAATAAAATTACTGTAGGCATAAGAACCATATTAAATTCAATATTAAATGCTTTAAATGTCTAACCATTCAAGCAAAAATATTGTAATTTCAACAAAATAGATTAATTTTTTACCAAAAAGATGAATAATCAACCAAGAAGATTAATTTTCAATTAAAATTGGAATAATTAAGTTTTAAGTTACAACCACTAATTTGCAACAAAAAAAAAAAAAGAATTTTAATTATATATTTTAATTTTCGAACAAAGTGATGAATCTCTAACAAAAATAATTAGTTTTTAACAAAGGAATTCAACTACCTACAAAGTAGTTGAATTTTCGACAAAAAATTGAATTCTCGAGAAAAATGTAATACTTAATAATTCAACCACAAAAAAACGAATATTAAAAAAAATAGTTAAATCCTCAACCAAAACAGACTATAATTTTCAACGAAACAGTTGCATTTTTAACCAAAAGAGATTAAATTTCTAACAAGAAGATTAATTTTCTACCGAAAAAAGATTAATTTGCAACAAAATACATGAATTTCCAACCAAATAGTTGAATTTTCTACTAAAAAATATAAATTTTCAATCCAAAATGAAATAGTTAAATTTTCAATTTAAAAAATTAATTTTGAACCAAGAAAAGAAGAATTTTCAACAAAATTGTTTCTATTTTCAACCAAAGAGATGAATTTCAAAATAAAATGATGAATATTCAACCAAACACTTAAGTCTTCAACCAAAAAATATTAACTTTCTATCAAAAGAGATAAATTTTCATTAAAAGAGTTCAGTTTTTAAGCTAAGAAGCCGAATATTTGAGAAAACAGTTGACTTTTAAACCAAGAAAGATGATTTTTCAACCAAACTGTTGAATTTTCAACAAATAAAAAAATTAATCTTAAACCAAAAAGTTGCATTTACAACCAAATAGTTGAACTTAATAGTTGCATTTTTAAACAAGCAGTTAAATCTTCAAGCCAAAAATACGAATTTTTAGAAGACAGTTGTATTTTGAACCAAGAAAGATGAATTTTCAACTAAATAATTAAATTTTAACATCAAAAAATTAATTATCAATTAAACAGTTGCATTTACAACCAAATAATTGAACTTTCAAGCGAAAGGGATGAATTTTCAACAAAATAGTAGAATTTACAACTTAATAGTTGAATTTCCAAGCATTTCCTCGAATTCTTAAACAAATTAGATTAATCTTCAACAAAAAGTAATTGCATTTTGAACCAAATATTTGAATTTTCAAGCCAAGAAGACAATTTTTTAAAAGAAAATTGAACTTTCAATCCAAAACGACGAATTTTCTATCCAAAAAGATGAATGTGCATCGAAACCGTTAGTTTTTCCACCGAAAAAGATTACTTTTACACAAAATCGTTGAACTTTTAACAAAATAATTAAATTTTCAACTAAAATTATGAATCCCCAACAACAACCAAATGAATTTTTAACAAAGAAGTTGAACTTTCAATTGAGTAGTTGAGTTGTCAATCAAAAAAGATTAATTCTCAACGAAATATATAATATTTGATATTTCAACCAAAAATATTTTTATTGAAAATCAAAAATAGTTAAATTCAACTAAAAAAAGACGATTTACAAAAAAAAATCGTTGAATCCTCAAACAAACCAAAACAGTTGAATTTTCTACGCGAAAATATAAATTTTCAACCAATAAAGATTCATTTTCTACTAAAAAAATAATTTAAAACTAAATAGTTAAATTTTCAACTGAAAGAGATAAATTTTCAACAAAAAATGGAATAGATCAATTTTTAGTTGGGGGAAAAAAAAAATTCAACAAAAAAAAAGAATTTTCAACAAAATAGATTAATTTCCAAACAAAGTGATGAATTTTCAAATAATAAAATGAATTTTTCATAAAGTAGTTCAACTTTTAACCAAGTAGTTGAATTTTCAAAGAAAAAATATTTTATTATATTTCAAATAAAAAATTTAAAAATTGAATTTTCAACTAAAAAACATCAATTTTCAGCCAAAAATAAATTAGTTAAAATTTCAGTTGAGAAAATTAATTTTGAACTAAAAAAAGAATGAATTTTTAAGAAAATAGTTCAATCTTCAACCAAACAGTATAATTTTTAACCGAAAGAGATGAATTCTGGACCAAAAATATAACAGTACATTTTTCAATTAAATAGAATTAACTTTCAACGAAAAAAACTTTCGATTTTCTTATTGCGTTCTATTAATTCAGTTCGTGTTTAAGCGAAAAAACAAGAAGAAGGGGAAGTTTTTTAAAAACAGGAGGATGTCAGATTCTTAGTCCCCCCATATTATTTTAAATAGTAAAACCTAAAAAAGATAGAGGCAACGGTAATTTATTTAATGCTTACCCCAAACTTCTTCAATTCCTTGTCCAATGCACTCAACTCAGTATCTAATTCCGCGATTTGTTTTTTCTGAAAAAGAGAAAATTTGTATTTGAGTATATATTATATAATAGTAATATTTGAAAGCCAGAAAAAAATATACTTACGGTAGCAACCAAGTCACTTTTGTTGTACTTCAAACGTGTTTCCAAACCTCGGATTTGAGACTCAACCGTGTTCAGTTCAGATTCCTTACGAGATTTTTTCAACATCTCTCTCAATTCTTCGGTTAATTTTTCCTGAAAGAGAAATTTGATTGAAATATCACTTAGCTTTTCGAATTACTTGCAGGGTTTCTAGTAATCAGGCAATTTGATAATTCCTGGTTTTTTCCCGACCACATTTGTTTCCCCGACCAACTTAAAGATGTCTTGTTATAATTTGTCCCAAACTTACCTGTAGAAATGGGAATTTTAACAACATTTATACACAATATTTATGTCGAGAAAATTTTTTTATTTACTTGTCAAACGTATCCTCAGTCAAAGACAGAACCGGGTTTTCCCCGGTTCAAAAAATGTTTTCACGATCACTGAAATTTAAAGATTCGAACTACTGAAGCTAAAAATTTGTTCATTTGAAGTTACAAAAACTGAAGTGCAAATTAAATCACTCAAAGTGAAACTCTTTAAAATTTTAAAAATTTTAAATTAGAGCTTTTTTTAATTTAAACACAATTTTAAATTAAATGCCGTTAGACTGCACAATTTCAAATTTTAAACTTTTCTAAATTGTACAGTTCAAAAATTCAAAAAAATGTACATCCACGCTATAATTTTTAATACTCTACGTCGAAGAATGAATCAACAATTTTGTAAATATTAAAAATTATATCATTTTAACCAATTTGAAGTTAGAAAAATTAGAAATTAAAAGATTAAAAATATTTTGTAAACTGAACACTTTTTAAATTAGAAATTAAATTACTTTAATTTAAGTCGTTGCAAATTAATAATTGTTCAATTTTCATTTAGGCATCAAACTTTGTTTTGAAATCTTTTTGAATATTCTCTTAAACATTTTTTTTTTTAATTAAAAATCATTTAAAATTTTCCCAGGAATCTTAAGAAAATTTTTGTATTATCTGGAAACCTATCAAAACGCTTAAAAAGTTTCAAGATTTTATTTCAAATTCTTTAAAAATGTACATTTTGTTTGAAATTATATGGAACCTTTTCAAATTTTAAATTGTTTTTAAACTTTTTCAAACATTCTAAATATCTTTAAAAATGATTCAAATGTTTCCTAAAACTTTGAATAAATCCTGAAAAAAAATATCGTTAAAATCTGCCAGATTATTTTTGGACAATTTTGGAAATGTTTTGAAATCAGTTTAGTGATTCTCTTAAAATTAATTTTGTAAAATAAAAAATCATTTTCAACTTTTCTAGGAATTTAAATACATTTTTTTGAAAACTTTCGAAGTACTTAAAAAGCTTATAATTTTTTTCTTCGAAATCTTCGAAAATCTACATGTTGTTAAAAATTTTTTGAAATACTTTCAAGTTTTTAATTACCTTTTAATCTTTTCAAAACTTCTAAATATCTCTTATAAACTTACTTGAATTTTTCGTTAATTAATATTGGTTCAATTATTATTTATTAATAAAAAATTGTTTTTGTTTTGAAATCTTTATAAATATTTTGTTAAAATTAAGTTTTCAAAATTTTCCCAGGAACCTTAAGAAAACTTTTTTACTACCTTAAAACCTTTCAAAATCTTTAAAAAGCTTTAAAAGTTTATTTTCAAATCTTCAAAAACATATTACATTTTTTGTTTTTTTCTTTAACTGTTATTTATATATCAAAATTCAACAATTTCACTTACAAATAAACAATTTTTTTAATAGAACTAAAATTGTAACATTCAAAGTTGAAATTTAGCTCTATGAAATTTTAACGATTCAAGGCTTAAGAATATTTAAACTAATAGAATCCGATAAACCCTTTTAAATCACTTAAAAGATTTCATATTTTCTAAAAATTACTTAAAATATTTTGAAATACAATATTTTAAATCCCTTGAAATCTATTAAATACCCTTAAATTCCGTTAAAATCCTTTGGAATCCCTGGAAAACTCTCCAATTTTTTTTAATCTCTTAGAATCTATAGAAATTCCTTATAATCTTATGGAATCTTTTAATTTCTTGAATCTCTTGAAATTTAGTAAATACCGTGAAAATTCCTTGCAATCTTCTAAAATCTCACGAAATCATTTGTAATTCCTTCTAAGGAATTTAAAATGATTTACATTTTTTAATTTCAATAGATTGTATATTATCCTACGAAATTCTTTAAAATTTTATGAAATTCCTCAAAATCTTTTAAAATGCACTATAGGTGTGGCTTAAAAATTAAAAGTTCAATTTTCCAAAACGGTACATCTCCAATTTTTTCTCTTAGTGAAAGAAACTCACTGGGATTTTTTGAAATTAAAAAAAGTTTCGGTGGTGCCGGGAAGTTTTTAAAACTTTTAAAATTTCTTCCATTGATGCGAAAATTGTAGTAAACTAGGTTTTGTGTAGTGCTTTATGTAGAATGCGAGAATATAACATTGAAAATGATGAAAAAATTCATGCAAAATATAGGAATTCTTTTTTAATGAAGAAAAAATTGCTTCTTTGGATTCGGCTAGATTAAAATTTATTTTTAAATAGAGCACATTTTTTTACCCGGAACCTATATAGTTTAATCTATTTTTAACTATATAGGTTTCAGATAAAAAAATTCCACTATTTAAAAATCAATGTTAATCTAGCCGAATCCAAAAAATTCATTTTTTTTCTTCATTAACAACGAAATTCTGTATTTAGCAGAATTTTTTGTTCATCATTTTCAATTTTGTATTCTTACCTGCTACCTAAAATACTACACAAAAATAATGTTTATACATACTATCTTTGCACTGATAGAATATCAAAAAATTTCGAAACTTTTAAAAACTTCCCAGAAAAAGTAAACTTTTTTTTACTTAAAAAAATTCCAGTGAGTTTCTGTTACTAAAGGGAAAAATTGGAGGGATACCGTTTTGAAACATTTAACTTTTAATTTTGAGGCTTCACCCTAATACACTATATTCTTTGAAATCCTTTAAAATTTGTTAAAATCTTGTGAAATCCCTAGAAATCTTTAATATCTTTTAAAAGTCATTTAAAAATGGTAAAATTATTGAAATCTTGTGAGTCCCCATAAAATCTCATGAAATACGTAGAAACTCTTAGAAGGCCCTTCACAATTTCATTACCATTTTAAAATCCCTTGAAATCTTTTAATTTACTTGAAATTTCTTGGAATCTTGTAAAATACCCTAAAATCTTTCAAATCCTTTGAAATCTATTAAATTTTTGTAAACGTTTAAATTCATGAAAATCCTATGAAATCCTATAGAATCATATAAAAATGGAAATTATATGCATTCAAATTAAATAAAAAGCAAGAAAATTGGGGTCACGATTACTCGGATGTTTACATTATATTTTATTTAAATCTTTGCAATATTTTTTTAAATCATTGATAAATTGCCTTCATCCTGGCTTTTTTTAAAGGATATAATTAACATTAAAATAACTGATTTTGCTTCAGAAGAAAAAATTCCCGATCCTACATAAAATTCCTGTGGCAAATAAAATTCCCGCGTTTTCCCCGATTTCCCGGTCGGCTAGAAGACACCCTGACTCATAACATACAATTTAACAGTTCCTTACTGACAAAAATAATTACCTTTTTAGATTTGAGTTGCGACATTTGCTTATCATCCCACCTTTGAGCCTTTTTCGCCAAATCCAAACTACCACCGGAAATAATACCACCCATCTGATAAAAAGTTCCATCGAGGGCGACGCACTAAAAAAATAAGATAAACAACATTTTTCATTACCTAGAAAAAGAAGCTTAACCAAATTTCAAGATACATTTTTTTTAACTCACAGAATATCTCGCGTTTGCGTCCATTTCGTATGCAACTTTATTGGCATCTTCTGGTGTTTCACAAACGAGAGCATTGTTCGTCGCGAAAAGAACAGCCCTCTCGATTTCTCTTGGCGAGAAGCGAAGCACGTCATAAAGTAATTTCACATTCCTCGGTTCTTGGATATCCCTGCAAGGAAAATAATAGAAAAATAAAGAAAATCAGGTATATATTCAATGTAGCTAGTCTTGAAAAATACAACATTTCATTCAAATTTTCAAAGATCCTATGGAAATCCTTACATAATCCTATTTAAAAAAAAGTGGTGTAACGATATGTCTCGAAAATCTCGCAAGCATTGTTCTTGAAAACCTGATTGGCTTTTCATTACTTAAAGTTGTTTTATATCTTAAATTTGAAAATTAAATCTAAAAATTACAAATGTTTGACATGATTTACGTGAGTGCTTTTCAATAGCTCTTTAAACCAAAAATGAGTATTTTAAAACAAAAATCATTATAGTTCGAACATGATTTTCATTTCTTGAACAGTTTGAAGTTATATTCACGTTTTTGCAGGAAATTGGGCATTTAAAAAAATGGACAAAATTAAAAAAATTAGATATCAAAAAAGATAAAAAACTTTTGAAGAGTTTTATGTTGGCATTTTGCATAGGAAATCAATTATTTTAAACAAAAAAAATTAGGTTTAAAGAAAGATTTACAATCTGAACCCGATTTGTGTTTTGTTATGTTAGTGTGTTTCGTCGGAAATTGTTATTTTTAAACAAAAATGCAACGGTCTGATTGTCTGCATATTGTACATTTTGATTGAAAATTGATCTATTTTTGTTGAGGATTAAACTATTTTGTTGCAAATTCGTCTTTTTTTATTAAGTTAAAATGTTTTTTTATCTAAAATCAAAATTTTTTTCATAAATTCATAATTTCAGCTGAAATTTTATCTTGTTGACTGAAAATTCAATTGTTTTCTTGAAATATCGTCTTTATGGGATGAAAATGCATTTATTTTGGTAGAAATCTCATATTTTCTGATTGAAAATAAATGAAGAATGAAAACTCGTCTTTTTGGCTTGAAAATTAAATAATTGGGTTGACATTTTTTTCTGTATTGATTGACTGAAAATACTTTCTTTGTTAAAAATTCAACTATTTTGTTAAAAATTTGCTTCTTCGGTCAAATTTAACTCTTTCCGATTAAGAAGTTAAATCTTATTTGGTAAAAATATCAACTATTACATTTTGCGTTTAGAATTCCATCCTTTTTAGTGAGAAATTCAAGCACTTGGTTGAAAGTGGAACTATTTTGTTACAAATTCGTCTTTTTTTATTGAGTTAAAATGTTTTTTATCTAAAATCAAATTTTTTTTCATAAATTCATAATTTCAATTGAAATTTTATCTTTTTGATTGAAAATTCAATTGTTTTCTTGAAAT
>CAKNYM010052981.1:338928-393361 GCA_932195095.1 Andricus curvator
CACTTTCCCTATCCAGCTAGATACCACCTCCCACCCACGCTGAAACTCACTTTTTATCTCCCCAATTCACCCCACACAACCCTACTCACCTCCTCGGCTTCCACCCTCACACTCCACTCACACCTTCCACACAAATTCCGTAAAATTCTCTCTCCACCTGTCACTAAACACGTTCTCACTTCCGCCACCAACATGCAAGTCCTTCTAGTAAACTAAAAACAAGTTGTCTACCCGAAAGATAATTTTAATTGCCTGATCATTTCCCGGTTTCCTCTCGGTCAGTTTGAAAGAGTTCAAACAATTTTTAAAGATTCCAAAAGATTTCTAAACATTTTGAAAGATTTCAAAAATTTCTGGTTTGGAACAGGGAATTTGGGAAAAGAATTATAATTCTGACTTTGAACAGGCTTTTTTTCTTCAATTCCCTTCCTCTAAATAAGAATTAAAATTATTTTCCAAAAGTCCCGTTCAATGTAAAGAATTCTCTATTCCAAGTCAAATAATAATTATTTAAGAACATTCCTTGTTTTAAAGTCTAAATTACAATTCATTACAGAAATCCCCTGTTCCGTAGTGAAAATTATAATTTTTTACAGAAATTCCCTGTTCGAAAGTAAAAATTATAATTTTTATATAAATTTCAAAACCATCTTGAAATTTATAATATCTTTCAAAATTCCTTAAAAAATAATGAAGTCTTCGAAACCTACTGAAATCTTCAAAATCAGATAAAGGCCTTTATCCCTTGAAGTTTTTGAGATTATTCGAAATTAGTTGAAATCCTTTGAAATGCACTGAGATTTTTTAAATCCCTTGAAATGGTTGAAATCTGTTGAAATTCACTGAAATCTATTAAAAACCCTTACATTCTGTTGAAATACTCTGCAATCTCTCAAATTCTTTGAAGTCTTATAGAATCTAATATAATCTTTTAATTTCTTTTGAAATCCTTTGAATCCCTCAAATACTGTAAAATTCGATGAAATCTTTTAAATTTCTGAAACCTTAGGAAATCTTTTGAAATTCATTAGGTTTGAACTCTTAAGGCTGAATTTTTTTCATTTAAAATAATCAATACTTTTCAATTCAACAATTTAAAAATTGAATGACGTTACACTGTACAATTTTTAAGTAGAAACATTAAATATTTTCTTTAAACTGAACGCTTTTTAAATTAGAAGTTAAACCATTATTATTTTAAGTCGTTTCAAATTAATTACTGTTCAATTGTTATTTATACATCAAAATTCAGCACTTTCACTTACAAATTGAAACAATTAAAATTATAAAGTTCAAAGTTTCAATTTAGCACTCTGAAATTTTAACGATTCAAGGCTTTTTATTTCGAACAATTTAGTTTCAAATTGTTCAGATCTAAATATTTGATTTATTTTTAATAAAAAGTCAAATGTTGCTAAATATTAAAAAATTATTCTTTTTTAAATTGAAAACTTTCAAATTCAATAGGTTGGAAATGGAATATTTTAGATTGAAACGTCCTGTAAAATAAATTATTATTCAATTTCAAACGCTTTAAATTTTTTATCATTTAGGTCTTAAAAACTGCAATTTAAGATTCTGTAAATTCAAAATGTAGGTTTAAAAATGAAGACCTAAAATGGAAAATTAATAATCTTAAACATTTTATAATTACGCACTGTAAACTGAATGTTTTCATAATTTAAAGAGTGACCAATTAAAATTGAAAAAAAGTTGAAATCGAACTTATTTTAAATTGCATTACATGATTTGATACGAAATTTGTAATACATATTTGAAGTAATTGGATAGATTTTTCTTAAGAAATTTGCGAAAATTCACCGTCAAAAAATATATTCACTGTCATTTACCGGTCCAGCGGCCACCTGGATAATCCTAAAAAATTATTTGAAATCTTATTAAATTCCTCGGTATTTTTTAAAATATACTATATTCTTTAAACTACTTTAATATTTTTAAAATTCCTTAAATCTTGTGAAATCCCGTACAACATCTTGAAATGTTTAATATATTTTTTAATTCCTTAAAAATATTAAAATCTTCAACATCCTCTGAATTCATTGAATTTTGTAAATCCTTAAATTCCTTGGAGACCCTATAAAGATTATCTTGGAATTTAAAACATGTATCTCTTAAAATTCTTGAAACTTTTGAATACTTTGAAATCTTCTTAAATCTTCAAAATTATGAAAAATTTGGAAATTTCCATTTTTGAGGTGGTGGAAAAAGTGTCAAAAGGTATCAATAGTATCTCCGAGGCTTGAAATGGTAATATATTTTATTTGAAATTCAAAATTTCTACATTTCTTTAGGTAATTTACTCTCCTAGTTCCGGCTCTGAGTAAGAATTGTAATTCTTTTGGAAAACTCTCTATTCGAAGTGAGAATAATGATTTTTTTCACAAATTCCCTGTCCCAACTCCAAATTAGAGTAATTAAATCAGATTCAATATATTAAATCAGTTTTAAATTCCATGTTTGTACGTTCGAGAGAAAAATTCCGACACTGAATTACATTCCCGGTCATTTCCCGGTGAAAAAAATTACGGTCAGGTAGACACCCTGAAAAATATTGAATGTAAACTCACCGAAGACGTTCTCTTAGAGGCTTGGCTTGAATATAATCCAAAGGCAAAAACGTTTCCGCATCGAGACGCTGCTCCTTCAAATACTGAATGCATTGCCTAGCTGTCGCTTCCGTATCAACAACGATGGCTTCCATAAATTTCCCAAAAACTTTAGTGATAGCAACGTTGTATCGATTATGTATCGGCTCACACATGTTAATAATTCGATCATACTGAAAAAAATACATTAATATAAAATAAATATTACAGAGTGTCTACTCAAATCCTGGAAAAAAATTCCCTAACAATTTCAGGTTTTTTCTAGGTATCTCAAGATTTTTCCAGGTATAATTTTTCATATTACGGAGCCATTCAAGTGTTTCATTTTTTTTCAAATCCACTCTGAATATGTATACAATTTTGCGAGTTTAAAAAAAAATTTTTTTTAATTAACGAAAGTAACTTTATTAAAGGATAAATCAGTTCCTAGTGGTACAAGTTTCTAGGGATTTCATTAATGTTTAACTTAGAAAACTTTGAAAAATTATATTAAGATATTCTTACAATATTATCACCATCGATTGATTAAATAAATAATACTAAAAACATCATTAATCATTTCTTGAATTTATTCCTGAAGTACATAAATTTAAATAAAAATTGAAATAAACTTTTTTTTTATGCACTTCAAATTCAGCGTACATTTACCATTTTATTATTTTGAATAAAACATATTTTTCAGGTGAGCAGACACCCTGGAAAAACAAGGGGAATAAGGAGATTTTTCATGAAAATAGGGAAATATATTCTTTTAGTTAAATTTAATGTGGGAATTTTTAACCAAATATTTGAATTTTCTACCAAAAAGATGAAGTTTCTACCAAAAAGTTGAATTTTCATCTAAAAAAGAAAATTTTTTAACCAGAAATGCAATAGTTAAATTAAAAAAAAAATAATAACAAAAAAATTCAACTAAAGTGATGAATTTTCAACTAAAATTATAATTCTTCTACTAGAATATTTGAATTTTAAACCAAAAAGATGAATTTTCAACCAAGAAGATTAATTTTTGACCAAAAAAGATGAATTTTCAACCAAATAGTTGAATTTTAAACCAAAGTGATGAATTTTCAACAAAATTATTAATCACCTACTGGAATTGTTGAACTTTAAAGCACAAATATGAATTTTTAGCCTAAAAGATTAATTTTCGACCAAAAAATATGAATTTGAACGAAATAGCTGAATTTTCAACAACAAAAAAAGATCAATTTCCATAAAAAAAGATAAATTTTCAACCAAAAATGAATAGTTAAAATTTTCAGTTAAGAAAATTAATTTTCCACCAAAGTGATGAATTTTCATCTAAAATTATAAATATTCTGCTGAAATAGTTAATTTTTAAACAAAAACTATGAATTTTCAACCAACAGGATTAATTTTCAACCATTTTCGACCAAAAAACGAATTTTGAACGAAACAGTTGAATTTTGAACTAGAAAGCTAAATTTTCAACAAAATAGTTGAATTTTAAACTAAAAAGACCAATTTTCAACAAAAAATGGAATAGTTGAATTTTCAGTTTAAAAAATTAATTTTCAACAAAAAGAAATTTTTTAATTAAATATATATAATTTTAAAAATAATTAATTTTCAACTGAAATGTTGAATATTCTCTAGATTAGTTACATTTTCTGTTTAAAAAATTAAATTTTTAAGCAAAGAGACGAATCTTCAACTAAAATAATGGAATATTCAACTGGATTAGTTAAATTTTCAGATAAGAAATTTAATTTTCAACCAAAAAAAAGAACGAATTTTCAACAAAATTGTTCAACTTTCAACCGAAGAGATGAATTTTCAATCAAAATTATGTTTAACTTTTAACCAAGTAGTATAATTTCGAACCAAACAAAATAAAATTTCAACTAAAGTGATGAATTTTTAACGGGAATAGTTGAATTCTAAACCAAAAAGATGAAATTTCAACTATGAATATTAATTTCCTACCAAAAAAGTAGAATTTTCAACAAAATACATGCATTTTCAAAACAAATAGTTAAATTTTGAATTTAAAAAATTTATTTCCAGCCAAATAAAAACAAATTTTCATCAAAATATTTAAATTTTGAACTAAAGTGATGAATTTTTATTTAAAATTATGAATCTTCAACCGAAAAAATTAACTTTTAACAAAAGAGTTTAATCTCCAACTAAGAAAGATTTTTCAGCCAACAGAGAAAAAAGACCATCGCAAATATTTAATTTTCAAGCAGAAAGAGGAATTTTCAGCCAAATAATTAAATCCAGTAATATAAAGTTACTTTCACAAATGAAAAACATTGTTATTTAATTTGATATTACCATTTTTTTTAAATGTAAGCAAGTTCTCGAAAAAATTCTTTGACTTTAAACAAAATGCCCTGACAATTCCAGGTTTTTCAGGTGAGTAGACACCCTGTATTGCCCAATTCTCGATATGGCAGCAAAAATCACCAAACTAGTTAAAATAAAAAAATACTTACAACTCCGGGATAAAGTCTTTTGAAATTCTCCACAAGTTCAGTTCTCTTCTTGCTCCTCGAAACCTCGTGCTTATCAACTTTCGCGTTTCCAAGCTGTTCAGAAATGTTTTCCAGTTCTTGTTGGAGACTTTGAATCTTGTCTTTGGAAGATCCACAATCAGTTTGCAAATCAGCTTTTATTTTCTTCTGTTCCTCCAAAGAAGCTTCTGAAGCTTTAATATGTTCTTCCAATTTCTCAACGCGCTTCATGGCTTCATCTCTCTTTTGTCCTTTTTGCTTGATTTTATTCTCTATCTCGGTTTTTTTCCTGCCTTCATTGTCGAGTTTGTCTTGATCCGATTTCTGTTCTCGATTGATGGAATCGAGCATTTGAAGATACCTGGCTGCTAGTTTGCCTGCTTCTTCTTTCAACCGATTATACTCGCTAACTTGTTCATCTTCAAGTTGAACATCTCTTCCTTGCAGTAGAGACTGACCAGCAATGCTTGCCTCGTATTCAGCCTTAGCTTCTTCCACCTGGCGAAGTTCCTCCTGCAACTCATTGATGTCTTTCTTATGAGCTTCATTAGCAGTTCTGGCTTGAGTCAAAGATTTGCGAGCAGATTCAGATTTTTTCTTCATGTGAGCAACCTGCTCCTTTGCTTTGATGAAAGTTGGCCTCTTCTTCGTGATCTCCACTTCCATTTCCCTGATGTCTTGTTCAATTTTTGCGAGTTCACGTCCCAGCTTGCCAACTTCTTTCTTCTTCTCTTTCACAACCTCTTCGGCTTTTTCCTTCTTCATTTCGACCTTTTCCACTTCGTGTTTCTTCTTCTGTAGCGTGTCCTCCAAGCTCTCAATTTCTTTTTCATTGTGGAATAAACGGAAAAGTTGGAGTTCCACTTGCTTTTCTCCATATTCTTCCTTCAGTCGCTGATACTTCTCAGCTTCTTCTTTTTCGAGCTTCGCTTCCTTCCGCTCGGCGGCGATTCCTTTTTTCTTTTGGTAGGAAAACTGAGTTTCATCTTCAGCGCGCAACATTTCGGTTCTTAGTCTTTCGTATTCGGCTTTCAGTGCCCCGGAATTACTGATTTCTTCAAATAAAGCTGTTCTCTCTTTAGGATTTTTCATGGCGATGGATTCTACAGCGCCTTGGAATACGAGGAAATTTTTAGCCTTTACGTTTATACCGAGATGTTCTAATTCGGTTAAGTAGGCTTGACTGGTTACAACACTTCCATTTATGCGATGTTCGGAGGAAGAACCGTGCACTGAACGCATGAAACTCTTTTCATTGCCATCTTCTAATTCAAAGACTGCAGTTACTGATGCACTAAGAATAGAAAAATAAAAATGATGAATCTATTGAAAATTAGATCCTTTTCAGAAATTAAATTAAACTGTTGTTATCTACAAACTTTTGTTCAAGAAATTAATTTTTAAACAAATGTCTTGTAATTGCCAATTCCAGACTTTACAAGATTACACGGATCTTCAAAAATGATCGAATAAATTTCACAATGTTTAATTGGTACAAAATGATTAAAAAATATGTTACCTATAAACATATTTTATGAGAATTACAGACAAATAATTCTTTCTATAAAATTTGTGAAAATGCGAATTAATCATGTTTAAAATTGGTAAATTAAGCAACAGGAGACGAAAAATATATAAATTAATGCATTCAAAAACGAAAAGGTAATTCTAAATTTAAATCCTTGAAAATGAAAAATTCAACTAATTAAATTAAAACCTTCAATACTGTACAATGTTACACTGCAAGTCTTCTCAAAATTGAAGAAGGTTAAATTCAATATCTGCAAAATTGATATTTTACAGGTTTTTGTATTTTTCAACAATATTTGAAATATCTGTAGCATGTGAAACGTTTTCATTTAAAATAGCTCAATTTTAAATTCAAGGTTTAAAAATGGGGATGACCTAATTTTGTCGAAAAAGAAAAATCTTGAATGTTAAAAATACCGAAAATATAATAACCAAAACATGCAAATTTTCGAAATTTCAAATTCTTGGATAAACCTTAACGAAACTATAAAAAATCAGAACTGTTACCGAAGCACAGAAAAAATTATGAAGAGCTCTTTTAAATTTACATCTGTACAAATTTCGGGATTTTTAACATTTTAGTTTCCAAATTCCGACAATTATGTATATAATTTAGGTCCTGGAAGTTAGAACCGTAAATTTGATACTTCAGAAAATGAAAGTTGTGCTAAATTGTGTTCATTTCTGCAGTAAACGGTTTTTTGAAAAATAGATGACATTTTTAGTTTTAATAAGAGAACTCTTGGTCTCACATAATTTTTTTAAGAAGGAAGAAGATTGCATTTGTAGAGCACAACTCAGCACAAGTTTTGGTTTTACGAAAACAAATTATTTTTTAGTGTTGTATGTTTTTTGAGTCTGAAATTTTGTGTTTACTACATTTTAGATTAATTTTTTCAAGCACAATTCAGCACAAATTTGAATTTTACGAAGTAATAAAATTGGTTATTTTATTGGTTTTTCGAATTTTACTTTGCTTTAATGCAAAGAAAATGTTTCTTTCAAAACTTATCTTAAAGACTCTTAGTGCCAAAGTCTAGAGAAAGAATATTTATAAGGGGAATATTTATAAGTTGAGTTTTCAAAACAAAAAGATACACTTTAAAGCAAAAATGTAAGAATTAAATTTTCAATTAAAACAATGAATTTTCAACAACAAAAATAGAATAGTTAAATTTTCAGTAAAGAATTAATTTTCAAGAAAATAAAATCAATTTTCAACGAAATAGTTCAATTTTCAACCAAGATTAAATTTTTATCAAAAAATATCAATTTCCCACAAAAGAATGAAATAGTTACATTTTCAGTTAAAGAAATTAATTTTTAACTGGAATGATGAATCTTTAACCAAAAAAATTAATTTTTAACTAAATAGTTTAATTATCAACGCAAAAGATAAATTTTTTACCAAAAAAGACAAATTTTCAACAAAAGAAAAAGAATTTTCAACAAGATAGTTAAATTTTCAACCAAAGTAATGAATCAACAATAAAGAACAGCTATTCTCAACGAAAAGTGTAAATTTTTATCACGGAAAAATATTTTAATATTCAATCAAAAATATTTGAATTAAACCAACCGATTTTTTATTTAAAAGTTATACTAATTTGCTGAAGATTGGCCTTTCTGGTTGAATTTAACTGTTTTTTATTGAAAATTAACATATTTTTTGGTTAAAATTTCAAGTACCTGGTTGAAAGATGAACTACTTTATTAAAAAATATATTTTTTTGGTATAAGATTCATAATTTTAGTTCAAAATTTATTACTTTAGTTGAAAATTTAACTCTTTTGTTTCAAATTAATTTTTGTAACCGAAAATTTATCATTTTTAGTTGAAAATTCAACTATTTTGTAGAAAATTACCTTGTTTGGTGGAAGATTAATTTCTTTGGTTGAAAATTGAACTATTTTGTTGAAAATTCGATTTTTTTTGTTTAAACATTAATTTTATTTACTAAAAATTTAACTATCTATTTCATTAATGATTTAAAGTTTTCCTTTTTAAGTTGAAAATTCTTTTTTTTTTTGGTTAAACATTAATTTTCATAACTAAAAATTTTAGCTACCTTTTTCATTTTTTACTAAAAGTTTATCTTTTTTAGTTGAAAATCAAACTGTTTCGTTGAAAATTTATGTATTTTATTCAAAGTTGGGCTTTTTTGATAAAAAATTAATCTTTCTGGTTAAAAATTCATCTTTTTGGCAAAAAATGCATGACTCTGGTTGAAAATTGAACTATTTTCTTAAAAATTCATTTTTTGTTCGTTAAACATTAATTTTCTTGATCAAAAATTTAACTACCTATTCATTTTTTGCTGATGATTTATAATTTTAGTTGAAAAATTGTTTTTCAGTTGAAAATTATGTTTTCTTTTTTTAAACTGCAAATGTAACTATTGCATTTATGGTTAAAAATCTATATTTTTGAATAGAAAATGTAGCTGATTGAAAATTCATGTATTTTGTTGAAAATTTGTCGTTTAAAAAAAATTAATATTCTTGGTTAAAAATTCACCTTTTTAGTCAAAAATGCATTAACCTGGTTGAAAATTGAAATATTTACTTGAAAATTCGTTCTTTCTTGGTTTTCACTTTTAGTTGAAAGTTTATCTTTTTTAATTGCAAATTCAACTATTTGGTTGAAAATTTATGTATTTTAACGAAAACTCGGTTTTTCTTGGTAAAAAAAATAATCTTCTTGGTTAAAAATTCATCTTTTTGGTTTAAAATTAGTTTGTTTTTTGGTAAAAAATTAATTTTTTCAACTGAAAATTCAACTGTTCCATTTTTGGTTGAAAATTTCCTTTCGTTATACATGAAAATTCATGTATTTTGTTGAAAAATTCGTCTTTCTGATAGAAAATTGAACCGGTTTGTTAATAATTCATCATTTTAGTTCAAAATTAATTTCATTGATTGGAAATTAAACTATTTTCTTAAAAATTATTCCATTCATGGTTTAAAATCTATCTTTTTGAATTGAAAATTTAACGATTTTATTGAAGCTTCCTGTATTTTGTTGAAAGTTTGTCGTTTTTGTTGTAAAATTAATCTTCTTGGTAAAAAATTCATTACGCTGGTAAAAAATTGAACTATTTTCTTGAAAATTTGTTTTTTCTTGCTTTTCATTGTTGGTTGAAAGATCATCTTTTTTAGTTGAATATTCAACTATTTGGTTAAAAATTCATGTAATTCATTGCAAATTCGACTTTTTGGTTAAATTTTTTTTGTTTTTTGGCAGAAAATTATTTTTTTTCAACTGAAAATTGAACTATTCCAATTTTGGTTCAAAATTTCATTTTGCTTAACATGAAAATTCATGTGTTATATATAAAAAATTCGTCTTTATGGTAAGAAATTATTCCTGTTTGTTAATAATTCATCTTTTTGGTTGAAAATTCGACTATTTGGTTTAAAATTAATTTTTTTGGCTGACTATTCATCATTTTAGTTCAAAATTAATTTCTTTGTTGAAATTTAACTATTTTGTAGACTTTTTTTTTTAAATGAACCTGTAAATATTCAATTTATGGTTAAAAGTCTATCCTTTTGAATTGAAAATTTAACTATTTGATTGTAACTACATGTATTCTGGTGGAAAATTGAATTACTTTTTGAAAATTAGTTGTTTCTTGGTCGAAAATTCCTGGGTAACCGGAAATATCGGAAATTTTCATTTTCCGGTAACTTTCTACTGCAAATTATAAGATTTTAAGATTAACAAGGTTCCAAAACTAACCAAAAAAAGTTCTGAACTCGCCTGTTTTTTACAACAGATTCGTTCATTTTTTAAGATTTTCAGGTGCAACATTACAAATTTAATCAAAAGTTATATGTACTTACGTTCGTGCAACTGGCATTCCAATGGACGCACCATGAATAAGTTCACCAAACCGTTTTACGCGTAAACTGCTTGTTTTTTCACCCATAACAAAACTGATAGCGTCCATGAAATTGGATTTTCCTAAAAAACACAAGGCACATCAGAAAATGCATACACATTTTGAAAATTAGGACACACTTTTAAAAAAATGCCAAATAACCCACCAGATCCATTTGGCCCAACAACCGCCGTAAACGATTTCAGAGGACCAATTATGAGTTTTCCTTTGTAGGATTTGAAGTTATCAACTTCGATATGCTTCAAAACTGCAGGCATGGTTAAATAAAGCCTAGGAAACTACGAAATTCAGAAAAAAAATGACCCAATTCGCGCCATAAACTTTAAACATTCGGCAACAAAACAAACAGAAAGAAATGTCACTTTGGAATGTCTTGGAATTTGGATTACTTTCGGAGCATTTGGAAGCCTTGCTTTTGCTGTGGATAATTTGGATTTTGGTTGTTTACCAGTTTTACCAAAATTTATCCAGAAAATTACCGTCAGTTACACTGAGTTACGCAAAAGAATGATCTACTGTCGGTAACAGTAGCAGAGTTTGCCAGCCGCTAGGTAGCGCTACCTGCTATAGTCAATGTTCCGCGAAAATTCAAATTAGACAAAAGAATAAGTGCTTTTTTATACAAATTAATAGTAATTTTTCTTAGTTTATTCATAAAACAAGGTGGAACTGTCAGTCATTCAGTACTAAAATGAAAAACTTACTATTTTGAGTACTGGTCAGTTTTTCTTGCGTAGATCGGAATTTCATAAATATACCATTTTTGTCTATTGAGAGAACGTTTCAAAGAACAAAGATATTCATCTTTTATAGTTGAAAATTCAACTACTTGGTTAAAAATTTAATTATATTGTTGAAAATTCATTTCTTGGGGGTAAAAGTTCAATTTTTTAACAGAAAATTAAATAATCCATTTTTACATGAAAATTTGTCTGTTTTGGTTGAATTCAACTGTTTTTTATTCAAAATTAACATCTTTTTTATTAAAAATTCAGTGACTTGGTTGAAAGATGAACTACTGTATCAAAAATTAATTATTTTGATTGAAGATTCATCATTTTACTTCAAAATAGATTTCTTTGGTTTTTTTCTTTTTCTTTTGTCAAAAATTAATTTTTGTAACCAAAAACTTAACTTATCCATTTTTGATGAAAAATTTATCATTTTAAGTTGAAAATTCAACTATTTGGTTGAAAATGCATTTCTTTGATTGGAAATATAACTATTTAATTGGAAAGTTATTTTTGTGTTTGTTAAAAATTAATTTTTTAACTGGAAATTTAACTATTCCACTTTTGGCTAAAAATTCATCTTTTTAGTCGAAAATTATTTCCTTGGTTAAAAATTATTTTTCTTTGCTAAATATTTAACTATATCTATTTCATTTTTGATTGAAATTTTATCTTTTTTAGTCGAAACTTCAACTATTTGGTTTTAAATTCATGTACTTAATTGAAAATAGAACTTTTTGGTTCAAAATTAGGTTCTTTAGTTGCAAATTTTTTTTTTTTGTGAAAAATTAATCTTCTTGATTAAAAATCCATCTTTTTCGTTTAAAATTAATTAATTTGGTTGAAGATTCGTTTTTTTGGACTAAAAATGAATTTTGGTTACTAAACATTTAACTAGTTATTTCATTTTTGGTTGAATATTGAACATTTTTTGTTGAAAATTTAACTATTTCGTTTAAAATACTTTTTTTTTGGCTGATGATTAATCATTTTAATAAATATTTTTTTGTATAGTTGAAAATTAATGTTTTCAAGTGAAAGTTTAACTATTCCTTTTTTCATTTAAAATTTATTTATATTTTGTTGAAAATTCGCTTTTTGTTTGATTGAAAATTATTTTTTTTTTTCAACTGAAAATCTAAATATTCCATTTCTGGTTAAACATCTATCTTCTTGAATGAAAAATTCATCTTTTTGTTTGAAAATTAATTTATGAGTTTGTAAATTCGTCCTTTCTTTGGGTTAAAAATTAATTTTTGCAACTCAAAATTTAACTACTTAGTTCATTTTCGGTTGAAAATTAATTAGTTTTTTATTAAAAATTCTATTACTTGATTTAAAATACTTACTTTTTTTGGCTGGCGATTCATCATTTTAGTGGAAAATTATTTTTTTGGTTGAAAATTCAACTATTTTGTTGAAAATTCGTTTTTTTAGCAGATAATTTTTTTTTCAACTGAAAATTTCACTATTCCATTTTTGGTTCAATTTTTTTTTTAATTTGAAGATTCATGTATTTTGTTGAGAAATTTGTCTTTTTGGTAGGAAGTTAATCATGTTGGTTAATAATTCATTTTTTGCTGGCGATTCATTATTTTAGTCTAAAATTCATTTTTTCAGTTAAAAATGTAACGATTTTATTGAAAATTGGTTTTACTTTTTGGTTGAAAATTATTACCTTTTAACTGAAAATGCAACTAAATAAAAAATCTATCTTTTTGAGTGGAAAATTCAACTATTTGATGAAAATTTATGCATTTTGTTGAAAGTTAGTAGTTTTTTATTAAATGAATCTTCTTAGTCGGAAATTTATCTTTCTCAGTTAAAAATACAACAATTTAATTGAAAATTCGTTTTTTTTAGTAGAAAAATAAACTGCTTGGTTAAAAATTCATGTTCTTTGTTGAAAAATAAACTTCATATTTAGTTAAAAATTCATCTTCACTTAAAATACTGAATTTTTGATCTTAAACAAAATTACCGAAACTTTTACTTTGTGCTATGAATAAAATAAATAATTTTATTATGAATTTGCCTAAAAAAAAGCAATATTTCTTTTATCGAATTTAAATTTTCGCGGAACAGTGACTAAAGCAGCTAGCGCTACCAGCGGTGGGTAAAGTCACTTGTTCCGCCATATTAATTAAGGCGGGAGTTTTAAACATTCGTTGCTATATTAGCCGTAATTGATAATTTTTGAAACATTATTTATATAAATATTGCAAACATAAACTCATTATATCAAAAATAAAAATAAAACATTATCAGTTTATATTTATAAGTGCACTCAACCAATTCTCAACCAATCAGAACTAATTTGTAACATTTTTATTGGTTTTTCTTTCAGAACAAGTCCAGAAAACTAGAAATCATTGGTTTGATTGTAAAAAATAGCAGACGTCAAAAACGCAACTTTTTTGTTGCAAATTTGTGAACGCACCAGAATGAACGGAACGAGACCGGTTTCTCGTAGTTTCTCTCCATTTCTGACGTGACGTCACTGGTGGAACTGCGATTTATTTATAAATTTTACACCGTTTCTCGAACTTTGAACTCAGCTGGTACTTGTGCATCGCGTGGAAATATCACCATTATCACCGGTACATATATCACCTTTAAATAGTAATATTACCACCATGAATGTTATTAATCTTCTTTTAAGTCCGAAACATTTATTTAAATAACCTCAAATTTGTTATCCTTATTCCTGGTGTTTGAGAGACCTGGTAAACGTGTACTTGTTTTATTCGAACGGGAAGTTGGAAAAAATCTTCCTCGGTTTTTTGACACTTGAATTAGTCATTCCGGTTTCCAGTTATATATATTTAAGAAAAAGCTGAGGACACGTCAGTTTGAAGATTAGGTCGCTTGTGAGTGTTCCATTTTATCCCAATATAGAATATTATCAAGAGATTTTTTATCTCAGAGGGACTTGAGTTTTTATCGTTTTTAAAGAAAAATCAAGGTGACACGATTTAAATAAGCCGTAAGTATGTACGTTTAAAAACTTAAATGTGTTGCTTTTAGCTATTTTAGGTTAAAAGTTAAGAATACATTTTTTCAAAATTTATAAAAAGAGAAATTACTTTTGCTACTGTGGGATCAGTCTAAAATTCGCGAATTATTTCAATTCATGTTAGAATTTTTCAATTTTTTTTCTGAAAGGTGTTGAAATAGCATTGTCATCATTTTTTATTCAATATTTTTATTATGTGTGTGTTTCAATTCTTGATTTTAGATGACCGTTTGAAAAATGATAAATAAAAAAACTGATGTTAATTTCTAAAAATATATATAATGAGTCACGACTGTTGAAGTTTAGATTGTTTAATGACGTTTTTTAATAACATTTTGTCGTACACGGCGAAGAAAATGCAGTATAATGAGATTGTGAAATATGTCAAGGAATTTTGTACATTTTCACAATGGTCGTGTCATCTTCTGCTTATGTCATCAATTTTGAGACAAACGTGACATGATTATGCATATTTAATTTAATGTATGCGTTTTTTGTAAACTGAAGTATTGACTCCTTTAGTAGATTTTTCGTTGGATTTTATAAAACTTATTTTTTGCTCTTCGCATATTTTATTGTAGATCAGGGTGTGTCCTCACCTGGAAAACCTGGAATTTTCAGGGAACTTTTATATACCTGGAAAACCCTGGAAATTTCAGGGAATTTTGTTTTAAATCAGGAAATTTTTTCGAGAGCGTGCTTAAATTTGTTTCAAATTGTAATATACATTAAATAGCAATGTTTTTTTCATTTATAAAAGTATCTTTATATGACTGGATTTAACTATTTAGTTAAAACTTATTCTTTTTGTTGGAAATAAATTTTTTAACTGAAAATTCAACTGTTTCATTTTTGGTTTAAAATTGATCTTTTTTAGTTGAAAAATGAACTATTTGGTAAAGGCCTCCAATTTTTCATTATCAACAAACAGTCTGAAAAAATACAAAAATTTCTATAATCAACTATTTGGTTGAAAATTCATGTATTTTGTTCATAATTAATCTCCTTGGTTAAACATTAATCTTTTTGCTTGAAAATTCACCAGTTTCATTGAAATTTTTTCTCTGTTAGTTGCAAAATCTGTCTTGGTTGAAAATTTGTCCTTTTTGGTTGAATTCTACTGCTTTTGATTTAAAATTTGAATCATTGTTTGTTGAATGTTCTACTATTTGATTGGAAGTAAAACTATTTTGTTGAAAATTCAATTCTTTGGTTGAAGATTCATCATTTGAATTGAAAATTCATCTCTTCGGTTAAAAATTTAACCATTATGTTGAAAATTCTTTTTTTTTTTGGTTGAAAATTAATTTTGTAACTAAAAATTTAACTTATCCAGTTAAATATTACATCAATTTAGTTGAAAATTCGTCTTTTTGTATAAAAAATTCAACTATTCCTGCTAAAGATTCATTTTGGTTGAAAATTCATCACTTTGGTCTAAAAATTTAACTGCTTTGTTGAAAGTTTGATTTTTTTTATTTGAAAAATAATTTTTTTTACTGAAAATTCAACTATTCCATTGTTGTTTGAAAATTTATCTTTTTTATTTGAAAATTCAACGTTTCGGTTAAAATGAGATAATTTTTAGTTGAAAATATAACTATTTGGTTAAAAGTTCATGTTTTTTGTTGACAATTCGTTTTTCTGGATTAAAAATTCAACTATTCCAGATAAAAATTCATCATTTTAGTTGAACATTGATATTTTTGTTTAAAATTCTACTATTCCAGTTGAAGATTCATCACTTTGGTTGAAAATTGAACTGTTTTGTTGAAAATTCTTTTTTTTTTTGTTGAAAATTAATTTTGTAACTAAAAATTTAACTTATCCAGTTAAATATTCCATCAATTTAGTTGAAAATTCGTCTTTTTGTTTAAAAATTCAACTATTCTTGCTAAAGATTAATGATTTCAGTTGAAAATTTATCATTTTTGATTGAAAATTAATCTTTTTGGTTGAACATTCAACCATTCATGATTCCAGGTAAAGATTAATATATTTAGATGAAAATTCATCTTTTTGGTTTGAAATTGAACTATTCCTGTTAAAGATTCATCATTTTGGTTGAAAATTCATCACTTGGGTCTAAAAATTCAACTACTTTGTTGAAAGTTCGATTTTTTTTAGTTGAAAATTAATTTTTTTTTACTGAAATTCAACTATTCCATTTTTGTTTGAAAATTTATCCTTTTTATTTGAAAATTTAATGTTTTGGTTTAAACCGTTCATTTTTAGTTGAAAATGCAACTATTTGGTTAAAATTTCATGTTTTTTGTTGAAAATTCGACTTTCTTGATTAAAAATTCAACTATTCCAGATAAAAATTCATCATTTTAGTTGAACATTTATCTTTTTGGTTTAAAATTCTACTATTCCAGTTGAAGATTCATTATTTTAGTTTAAAATTCATCACTTTGGTTGAAAATTGAACTGTTTTGTTGAAAATTAATTTGTTTACTAAAAATTTAACTAATTCATTTTTGATAGAAAATTTATCTTTTTATTTTAAAATTCAACTTTTTGGTTGAAAATTGATCTTTTTCAGATGAATTCTACTGTTTTTGATTTAAAATTTATATCACTCATGTTTGAAAATTCTATTACTTGGTTGAAAGTTGACAATTCGATTCTTTGGTTGAAAATTCAACTATTCCCGTTAAAGATTCATCATTTCAGTTGAAGATTCATGTATGTGGTTGATAATTCGTATTTTTCGGTATAAAATTAATCTTCTCGGTTAAATATTTATCACTTTGGTTGAAAATTCAACTATTTCAGATTCCAGTTAATGATTCATAATTTTAGGTGAAAATTCATCTTTTGGTTTAAAATTTAACTATTCCTGTTGAAGATTCACCATTTTAGTTGGAAATTCATCTTTTTGGTTGAAAATTTAACTATTTTGTTATAAAGTTCGTTTTTTTAGTTGAAAATTAATTTTCTGTAACTGAACATTTAACTATTCCATTTTTTGTTGAAAATCTACCTTTTTGGATGAAAATTCGTATTTTATGGTCGAAAATTAATCTTCTAGGCCAAAAATTCATATTTGTGCTTTAAAATTCAACAATTCCAGTAGATGGTTAATAATTTTGTTGAAAATTCATGACTTTGGTGGAAAATTCAACTATTTGGTTGAAAATTCATCTTTTTTGGTCAAAAATTAATCTTCTTGGTTGATAATTCATCTTTTTGGTTTAAAATTCAAATATTCCAGTTGAAGATTCATTATTTTAGTTGAAAATTCATTACTTTGGTTAACAATTAATTTTTTTAACCAAAAATTTAACTATTCCATTTTTGGTTGAAAGTTGATTTTTTATTTTTTTATTTGTAAATTCAACTTTTTGGATGAACATTTATTGATCTTTTTCAGTTGAACATTCTAGTAGGTAGTTGAAAATTCGTATTTTTTTTGTAGAAAATTAATCTTCTTGATTAAAAATTCACCTTTTTGGTTGCAAATTTAACTATGCCAATTGAAGATTCATCGCTTTGATAAAAAATTTCATGGTTTTGTTGAAAATTCGTTTATGTTGTTAAAAATCTTCTTTTTTTGTAAAAAGTTCATTTATTTACTTGAAAATTTAATTATTTGGTTAAAAATTCATATATCTTTTTGAAAATGCAATATTTTTACTTGGATTTTTAGGAATTTGAAGCGGTTTAAATTGAATTTAATATAGTATTCGCATTAATTTTACTTAAAAGAATATATTTCACTATTTTCGTGAGAAAATCTTCTTATTTTCCTTGTTTTAAGGCCATGTGAGCGTAACCTCAATTGTTTTTTACATTTTTTTCAAAATGAACTCAAGTTCACACGAAACGCGATATCGAGTTGAAAATTTGGGAAACTAAATATGAAGTACTAAGAAACGCGGGTCTGGTCCTAAATTTTTATAATTATAAAAAAAGCAAAAAAAAAATTTTCAATAAAAATTTTTTTTTCTACTTATAAAAATTTAGGACCAGACACGCGTTTCTTAATGCTTCATATTTTAGTTTCCCAAATTTTCTACTCGATATCGCGTTTCGTGTGAGCGTAAGTTGATTTTGAAAAAAATGTAAAAAAAAAAGGTGAGGTTACACTCACATGACCTTAAACATTTTAAACCAAATAGTAGTTGAATTTTTAACTGAAAAAGATTCAACGTTTTTTTTTTAGTTAAAAATGCAACTGTCTGGTTGAAAGTTAATCTTTTTCGCTCGAAAATTAACTTTTTTGTTGAAAATTCGTATTTTTGACTTGAAAATTCAATAGTCTGGTATAAAATTCAATTTTTGGATGACCCCGAAATAATTTCGCGAAAAAAATTTAGTCGGCAAAAATTACGGACCCTGACATAGGGGTGTATGTGGTTCAAAATTTCATTATTTCAGCCCCTAAGTATAGCGAGCTTCTGAGAAAAATGGAAAAAGGTCGATTAGTCGCATTTGTTAAAAAAAAGTCGAAAAAGTCGCACGATCTGAGCCCTGCATTTTATTATTAATTTCACGATATGTACCGTTTAAATTACAGTTAAATCTTAAAGAAAATTTCTTTTCCAGATAAATTGTAAAGAAAATTATCAAAAATGAGTTTGCAGTGGACGTTGATCGCGTCTTTCCTCTACGTGGAGATTTTCGTAGTTCTCTTGCTGGTGCTACCAGTAGCTTCTCCAAGAAGATGGCAAAAACTCTTCAGATCGCGATTCCTTCAGAGTCTAAGCAGTCAAGCCTCCATGTATTTTCTCGTACTTCTGGCAATTCTAGTCCTCTTTCTGTTAGATGCTATTCGAGAAATGAGGAAGTACTCTAACGCCGAAACTGCAGACCATGTCCATGCTCACTTGGACGCTGAAATGCAAGGTACCATAATTCCCGATCAAAAAGTCCAAAAGATAAAGTTTTATTTCGGTGGGGGCGCTAGTGTTACAATAAAATTTATATCGGATTTGAAGCTTCCCGAGTTTGCCAACCCGAGATAGAACCTTGTTATTTGGACACAAAATAATTCATTGTTTAAAATTAAACTAATCACTTATCTAACTGCGAAATTCTTAGAAATTGAAAAAAAATGGACTTGTAATGTACTTGTAAACTAATGATTAAAATTAGACAACAAACTCTAAAAGGTCTCCATTAAGAATTAAAAAAGACAAAACACACGGAAAACATGGAAATCAGGGAAAAGTTAAGGATTTTGAAAAAAAGGCAGAAGTCAAGGAATTTTTATAAGAAGCACTTGAAGTAACGATAACCAGAGCTGCCATGGAGTCACTTTTAGTCCTTTTTTTAGATAAAGTGGTTAACCACAATTGAATTCAAGTATATAGCTATTTCTGCATTTCTTGAATTCTTTTAAAATATTTGAGGGTATTTTAAAAGATTCCAAGAAATTTTTAATAGATTTCAATAATGTCAAGGGATTTTAAAGGATTTGAAAGACTTTAGAGTATTTTTGAAAAGTCCAAGGAATTTTCAAGAACTTTAAAAAATATCAAGGGATATCAAAATATTTTAAAGGATTTCAAATATTTTATGGTTTAAAAGATTCCAAGTAATTTTTAATAGATTTCAATAATTTTAAGGGCTTCCAAAATATTTTAAACATTGTAGGGTGTTTTTAAATATTCCAATGAGATCGTAATAAATTTCATTAATTTGAAGGTATACAAAAGGATTTTAAACATTTTAGGCTATTTTTAAAACTTTTAAGAAATTTGAAAAAGCTTGAAAAAATGTCAAGGGATTTCAAAATATTGTAAGGTATTTTAAAAGATTCCAAGGAATTTGTAATAGTTTTCAATGATTTGAAGGGACTCTAAAGGATTCTATGGTCATTTCACAAATTCCAAGGAAATTTCAAGAGCTTTCAAAAATTTCAAGGGATATCAAAAGATTGTAAAGGATTTCAAATGCATATTTTAGGGTATTTTAAAAGATTCCAAGGAATTTTTAATTGATATATATTATTTTAATGGCTTCAAAGGATTTTAAACATTTTACGGTATTTTTAAAAATTTCAAAGAATTTTTAATAGATTTCAATAATTTCAAGGGATTTCCAAGGATTTAAACAAAAATAAGGGTATTTAAAAAAATTTCAAGGAATTTTCAAGAACTTCAAAAAGTTTGAAGGGATTTCAAAATATTTCAAAGGATTTGCAATATTTTGGGGTATTTTAAAAGTTTCCAAAGAATTTTTAATAGATTTCAATATTTTCAAGGGATTTCAAATGATTTTTGGGTATTTTTCAAAATTCCAAAGAATGTTTAACAGATTTAAATATTTTCAAAGGATTTTAAAGATTCTAGGGTATTTAAAAAAAAATTTAAGGAATTTTGAAGAACTTTAAAAAGTTTCAGGGGTTTTCAAAATATTTAAAAGGATTTGCAATATTTTAGGGTATCTCAAAAGTTGCAAAAGGATTTGTAATAAATTTCAATAATTTTAAGGGATTTTAAATATTTTAGGGTATTCCTAAATGTTCAAGGAATTTTCAAGAGCTTTAGAAATTTTCAAGGGATTTCGAAATATTTCAAAGGATTGGAAATATTTTAGGGTATTTAAAAAGAGTTGAAAGAATCTTTTATCAATTTTATTTCTGGCCTATTTTAAAGAGATTTAAAGAATTTCAAGGGATTTCAAAATATTTTAGGGTATTTTAAAAGATTCCAAGGAATTTTTAATAGTTTTTAACCATTTGAAGGGATTCTAAAGGATTTTTTTATGGTAATTTAAAACATTCCAAGGAATTTTCAAGAGCTTTGAAACATTTCAAGGGATATCAAAAGATTTTAAATACATATTTTAGGGTATTTTAAAAGATTTCAAGGAATTTTAAATAGTTTTTAATAATGTGAAGGGATTCTAAAGGATTTTTTATGGTAATTTTAAAAATTCCAAGGAATTTTCAAGAGCTTTAAAACATTTCAAGGGTAATCAAAAGATTTTAAAGGATTTCCAATACATATTTCAGGGTATTTTAAAATATTTCAAGGAATTTTTAATAGTTTTTAATAATGTGAAGGGATTCTAATGGATTCTATGGTAATTTTAAAAATTCCAAGGAATTTTCAAGAGCTTTAAAACATTTCAAGGGTAATCAAAAGATTTTAAAGGATTTCCAATACATATTTCAGGGTATTTTAAAAGATTTCAAGGAATTTTAAATAGTTTTTAATAATGTGAAGGGATTCTAAAGGATTTTTTATGGTAATTTTAAAAATTCCAAGGAATTTTCAAGAGCTTTAAAACATTTCAAGGGTAATCAAAAGATTTTAAAGGATTTCCAATACATATTTCAGGGTATTTTAAAATATTTCAAGGAATTTTTAATAGTTTTTAATAATGTGAAGGGATTCTAATGGATTTTTTATGGTAATTTTAAAAATTCCAAGGAATTTTCAAGAGCTTTGAAATATTTCAAGGGTTATCAAAAGATTTCAAATACATATTTTAGGGTATTTTAAAAGATTTCAAGGAATTTTAAATAGTTTTTAATAATGTGAAGGGATTCTAAAGGATTTTTTATGGTAATTTACAAAATTCCAAGGAATTTTCAAGAGCTTTAAAACATTTCAAGGGATATCAAAAGATTATAAAGGATTTCAAATACATATTTTAGGGTATTTTAAAAGATTCAAAGGAATTTTTAATAGATTTCAATCATTTTGAGGGCTTCAAAAGATTGTTAACATTTTAGGGTATTTTTAAAAATTTCGAAAATTTTTTAAAAAGATTTCAGTATTTTCAACAGATTTCAAGGATTTAACCAATTTTAGGACATTAGAAAAATTTCAAGGAATTATACTGACATAATAATAATAATAATAACATAATAATACTGACAATGAGTGCTGTTGGCACATCGTGGGTGTGGTGAGCCCACACTTGTAGTTATTTATAACTACAAGAAAAACCTAGAAACACTACCCGAATCGGGTAGTGTCACGCCTACCCTGAAAGGGAAATGGTTTAATGGTATATATCAAAAGCTTATAAAAGTTTCAAAAGAATTGAAATATTTTCGGGTATTTTAAAAGATTCCAAGTAATTTTGAATAGTTTTCAATAATTTGAAGGGAATCTAAAGGATTTTTAATAGATTTCAGTAATTTCAAGGGATTTCAAAGGATTTTAAAGATTCTAAGATATTTAAAAACATTTTAAAGAATTTTCAAGAGCTTTAAAAAGTTTGAAGGGGTTTCAAAATATTTAGAAGAATTTGCAATATTTTAGGGTATCTTAAAAGTTTTCAAGGAATTTTTAATAGATTTCAATAATTTCAAGAGATTTGAAAGATTTTAAGGTATTTTTAAAAAGTCCAAGGAATTTTCAAGAGCTTTTGAAATTTTCAAGGGATTTCAAAATATTTCGAAGGATTAGGAATATTTTAGGTTATTTAAAAAGAGTTCAAAAAATTTTCACCAGTTTTCAATAACTTGAAGAGATTCCAAACGATTTATAAGATTTTATGGTATTTTAAAAATTTTCAAGAGCTTCACAAAATTTCAAGGAATATCTAAAGATTTTAAAGGATTTCAAATCTTTGAGTGTATTTTAAAAGATTCCAAGAAATTTTGAATAATTTTTAATCATTTGAAGGGACCCCAATGTAAATTAAAGATTTTGTGTTATCTAAAAAATTCCAAGGAATTTTCAGGAGCTTCAAAAAATTTAAAGGGATTTTTAAATACTTTGAAGGATTTTAAATATTTTAGGGTATTTTAAAAAAATTCCAAGGAATTTTTAATAGTTTTCAAAACTTTGAAGGGATTCCCAAGGATTTTTTAACATTTAGGGTATTTTTAAAAGTTCCAAAGAATTTTTAATAGATTTCAATAATTTCAAGGGATTTAAAAGATTTTAGGGTATTCATAAAAATTTAAAGGAATTTTCAAGGGATTTCGAAATATTTCAAGTGATTGGAAATATTTTAGGGTATTTTCAAAGATTCCAAGGAATGTTGAATAGTTTTCAAAAATTTGAAGGGATTCCGACGGATTTTTAACATTTTAGGGTATTTTTAACAATTCCAAAGAATTTGTAATAGATTTCAATAGTTTCAAAGGATTTTAAAGATTTTAGGGTATTTTTAAAAAGTTCAAGAAATTTTCAAGAGCTTTAGAAATTTTTAAGGGATTTCGAAATATTTCAAAGGACTGGTAATATTTTAGGATATTTAAAAAGAGTTGACAGAATTTTTGACCTATTTTACCTATTTTATTTTTGGCCTATTTTAAAGAGTTTTAAAGAATTTCAAGGGATTTCCAAGAACTGAAATGATTTTAAGGTGTTTGAAAAAAATTTCATGTGGCTGTAAAGAATTTTCGAAGGTATAAAACGAATTTATAGGACCTATAAGGTTTTAAGATATTTTTAAAAATTCCAAGGAATTTTCTAAGATCACCGAGGAAAGATCTCAGGGTATTTTAATAAATTTCCCAAGATTTATCCTGAATTCTTTTAAATTCTTTGCAATTCTCTTGCATTTTTCTAAATTCATCTTGAATTCTTTTGAACTCATCTTGAATATTTTTATTTTCAAGAATTTCTTAGTTAACTTTAAATATTGGGCGTTAAGGAGGAATTTAAATGTTGATTAATTCTGAATTTAATTTCTTAAATTTAAATCTCTATTAAATTTTCAGGAAACATGAGATTGTTCCGAGCTCAGAGGAATTTCTACATCTCCGGTTTTGCTCTTTTCTTGAGTCTCGTGATCCGACGCCTCGTGATTTTGATTTCCGCACAAGCTACTTTGTTGGCCCAGAGCGAAGCTGCGATGAGACAAGCTCAGTCAGCAACTTCCACGGCAAAAAGTCTTTTGTCTCAGAAAACAACTGGAGAAAGCGCCCAGAACGAATCCAACGAAGCTTACGACAAGGCCGTATCTGAACTCAAGACCCAGATCAAAGAACTGAAATCAAAGAATATCGATCTCGAGAACGAATTAACCAAAGAAAAGAAGGACAAAACCGCGATCAAAGCCCAAGCCGACTCTCTCGCGAAAGAATACGACCGCCTCAACGAAGAGCATTCGAAAATGTTGCAATCAGGCGGCGACAAGAAGAGCGACTAAATCATTTTCGGCCCTCCCTTTTCACTAATTCCACTAGTATTTTATTTTGCTTAATTATCAAACGGTTTTTATGGTTAATTTTGGTTATACTTTGCTTTTAAGGCCTTTTGCATTGTATAGTTTTGTTATACGTTTAGATTAATATTAATAATCATCCCTATTTATATCGGTTGCGCGAGTATTGTATATAAATATTAAATCTCCATTACAATCTACAATACGTACTGCTAGAATATATCATATTTATCGAATATTTGCGAAATTAGCCGTATAATGTCGATTTTGTACCTCTTAATTAAGAAAATAATCTTTTAATCCGTAGAACCGCGAAATCCGTTTTATAAGTCGATTCTTAGGCATTTAAAGGTCACTTAAATTCTAATTGAATAGTGGTCACGTCTGCGAATCGAAACAGAAATAGTCTCCCCGAAAGTTGCATCTTAAAATAGAATATAGCCGCAAGAACTTGGTCTTACCTAGAAAGTTGTGAACAATGGGGATTTAGTGCTAAAATTTAAGAAGGTTTAAAGTTTAAATTTAATAAGCTTTAGTCCTAACATTGGAAAGAAAGTAAATGACCTTTTAATCTAAAATCAGACCACGGAAAAAGGTTTTGTGATTAATAACTGCGACCTACTTTCTTTTATCGCACAAGTGTGAGATATTGGGCATTGACATTAACATTCTTGGAGATTAGCGTTAACATGAAAAATATTTTATTCACTTGAAAGTGAAGACATGTTTATCAAATTATATGGGTTTGTTCTAGATATTTATGACTATTTAAGACATCGCATTTAAATTAGAGTCTGGTCTAAGTATTGTGCCTCTTAAAGAAAAATCTAAAAGAAAGCTTCAAAAATATTTATCTGATTGTAAAGTAAAAAGTAAATTCTCTTGCTATTTAGGAGTGTAAAACTATTTTTATAAGTCAGAAATTATCCGGAAAAAGGTAGCTTTGCAATCAGATGCTAGATTTTTATTCAATTTTTTTCACATCGTATTAAACGCAGAATTTGAACACAACATTGTGGGAAAGACATAAAAGCTGAGGAAAGTGTGTGTCTACTATAAGAAAACTGAAAACATTTTTGTCTCCTCTAAGCTAATGATGTACTCATTTAATTTGAAATATACTTGGTAAAACGATAAATAACATTTATATTTTTTATTAGAATCAATTAATTGAATATCGTCTAAACCGAATTGCGAACATGTTTTTAATATTGGTATTTTAATTAATTTGAACTTTAAATTGAAAACGTTTGTATTCGCAAATTTTTTAATTAAAATTAATTGGTAAAAACAATATTTTAAAGTGGAACATTTTCAAAGTTAAACTATATTTTCCATCGTAAAGTTTGAAATGAAAGAAAATGGAAGTTTATGTATTTAATTTTAAGGCTTTAAAAGTAAATAATTTTTAATTTGATGCATTAAAAAGTTTAGAAATTTCAAATTTTCAGCAGTCCAAATACGAATACATTAAAGTGGTTCAACGATGCACAATTCCACGTATCAAACATACCAATTTGGAAGATTTAAAATTGAAAACTTGACTTTTGTCTTCAAAATGACCCAATTTTAAGAATTTTTATTTACACATCTTTGAAATTGAAGAGTTTTTAATTTTGTGAATTTACAATTAAATTTTTAGTAAAAAAATCATTTTCAGCTAAAGAGACGAGTTTTCAACTAAAATTATGGAATATTCCAGGGTAATAGTTACATTTTCAGTAAAAAAAATGGTAACCAAAAAAACTAATTTTCAAAAAAATAGTTACATATTTTATATCCAAAATCACCAAGATTTAAGATTTTTTATTGATACATCTCTAAAATTCGAGAGTTTTGATTTATAAATCTTTAAAATTGAAGAATTGGACATTGAAAATCCTTGAAATTGAAAGAAATTTCAATTATAAATCTTCAAAATTAAACTATTACAAATTACATCTTTTTAAAATGTAGGTCTTGAAAACTAATTTGTAATTCTATATTTTCAAAATTCAAGAATTTTAAATTGTAGCCCTTCAAAATTGCAAAACTTTAAATTGTAAATCTTGAAAATTAGAGTTTTTAATTTTCATAATTTACAATTCAAAATTTTGTAATTTTGACGATTTATTTTTGACATTTTTTTATCTGAAAGATTTAGAATTGAAAACTTGACTTTCAATTTCCAAAATCATCAAGATTTAAGAATTTTTATTTATACACCTCTAAAATTAAAAAGTTTTCAATTGTGAATTTTTAAGATAGAAGTGTTTTTATTTAAACAATTTACAATTTAAAAATTATGCAAATTTTAAGTTTTACAATGAAAAATTCTGTAATTTTGATGATTTATATTTGAAATTTTTGTAATTTAGAATATTTAGAATTGCAAACTTGACTTTTGATCTTTAGAATTACCAAAATTTAAGAATTTGTATTTAAGAATTTTTAAAATTAAAGAGTTTCCAATCGAAAATCTTTAAAATTTGAGTTTTTAATCTTGACAATTTACAATACAAATTATGCAAATTTTAAGTTTTAAAATTGAAAATTCTGTAATTTTGATGCTTTACATTCGGAATTTATTTAAATTGGAAGATTTAGAACTGTAAACTTGACTTTTGTTCTTCAAAATCATCTAAATTTAAGAAATTGTATTTATACATTTTTAAAATTGAAGGTTTTTTTTTGTATATCTTTAAAACCGAAGAGCTTTTGAATTTGACAATTTATAATTAAAAATTGAAGAGTTTTTAAATTTGACAATTTACAATTCAAAAACCTGTAATTTTGGTGATTTACTTTCAAAATTTCTTTAATTTGAAAAATTTAGAATTGAAAACTTGACTTTTGATTTTAAAAATCATCAAAATTTAAACAATTGTATTTGAAAATTTTTAAAATTGAAGAGTTTTAAAATTGTACAATTAAAAATTATGCAAATGTTAAATTTTACAATAAAAAAATTTCTGATTTTGATGATTTAATATGAAATTTCTTTAATTTGGAAGATTCAGAATTGAAAACTTCACTTTTGATCTTTAAAATCATAAAAATGAAAAAAATTTATTTATAAATTTTTAACATATAAAAGAGTTTTCAATTATGAATCTTCAAAATTGATCTATTAAAAAAAGAAACTATAAACATTTAAAACTAAAGAAGTTGATCAATTTCCAATTGTAAATATCTTTACAATGGATCATTGTCGAAAACTAAATGTCTTATAAGAACACCTTATTACGATATAAAATCCCACATTAACTTAATAATTTTTTTCTTTGCTTCTAATTCCTACTGGACTAAAATCTTATATGTAAATGAAAGTTACAGATGACTGAAAGCCGATTAAAATGAAAATTAAATTAAAATTGTATGAAGGCCGAATTACCTATTTCAATATTTATTTTAATTTATGATTATTAATTACATTTTATAGTAATTTAAATTGAAGCCTATATTTTAATATGATAATTAGTCAATTAAAATAAAAAAAAGTGCAATAAGCGCGTGTTTCGCGCTATTTTTGCTAGTTTAAAACGTAACTGGAAAGGATTTATTTTCTCTAAACTGATGATGTACTTATTTTAATTAAAAAAGTACTTTCTAAAACGATAAACGATATTTCTGCTTTATTTCTATCATTTACAAGACTCATCAATCGGGAGATAAATATGTATAACCAGCAGGTTTGTAACAATTTAAAACTTTATTACAAATTCCCGAACGTCGTATTCAGTGACTGCAATATTCGTTCACTGAAAGTTTGGACGAAATAATTACATTATTTCACCTCAATTTGCATCAGAGAAATTTAAGATTTTATAAACTTCGTAGCGATTTCAGTGAAGGAGTATATAATGGCGTAAGAAGAACTAAATTCAAAATCATGATTTACTAGCACCGGCCGGCGAGAATCCGCATACGGCATTGATCCACACAGGTTGAAAATTCTTCAACCAGAGGAGAACATTGCAAAGCCTGTTTGGGATGATCTTGATAGCATTTGGCTATCTTCTTGCTATTCTCGATGCAAGGCGTCAGAACATTACCGCATCCACTCTTATCTGTAGAAAAAAAAATATATATTGGTGAAAAACCATAAATTTAAGGTATAGATGTTAAAAACCGTAGGGAGTCAAACAAATGATTAGAACATTGAATTAAAAACCTTTTCAAATTAGATCACAAATTATTTCAAACCAAATATTTTTGATGGTTCTGAGTTTTTTTATCACTGTTCTACAGTCCTGATGAAGAAACTGTAAATATGCATTTTGATCAAAAAATGCGTTTCTAATATGGTTCATACGTTAAGAAAAGATCAATTTAACTATGCTATTCATTATTGAAAATTATAAATAAATCTCGAGATAATTAGGACTTTATTAGCACATCTACAGGAATTTTCGAGAAATCCTGATGAATAAAATTGAAAAATTCGAACTTTCAAGCTAAATATTTTTCCATTTGAAGTAATAAGAAATAAACTACAAATTACAGCACTCAAAGTGGAACTCTTGAATATTAAACTTTTAAAATTGAAGTTTAAAAGTTTTTTAATTAAAAAATGTTGTATTAAAATGCTCAATAGAAATAAAAACGTATAAAATGGAAGGTACTGACACTTTTCAATTGAAAAATGTTAAATGAAATGCAGATAAACTGAAAAATTTACAAATGTTTATTTTGATAAATTATAGAGTTCAAAGATTCAGATTCAATTTCAAAAATATAAATCCACGTTATCATTTTCAATGCTCTCAATTAAAGAATCAATCAATGAACTTTAACATTTTCAAAATTATATTAATTTACTCAATTTTAAGCTAGAGACATTAAAAATTGAATTATTAAGATTCTTTTTAACTGAACACTTCTTAAATTAGAAGTTAAATTATTTTATTCTTAAATAGTTTAATCATCCTTGAAAAGCTTCAAAATTTTATTTCGAAATCTAGAAATTGTTTTAAATTTGTTCAAATTTAAAATTATTTTTGAAATTTTTTCAGAACTTCTACATATCTTTTACAATAAATCGAACTTTTCCCACAATTTTTAGAAAACCTTGCAAATTTAAAAAAATTTCCTTAAAATCTTCCAGATTCTTTTGTGAAATTTTTGGAAATCTTTTTAAATCTTTTTAAATCTTCTCTTAAAATAATTTTTCAAAACGAAAAATCATTTTCAATTTTCCTAGGAATCTTAAGAAAATGTTTTTATTCTTTTGAAGCCTTTCACAATTCTTAAAAAGCTTCTAAATTTTTTGTTTGAAATCTGTAAAAATCTACATTTTGTTTTAAATTAGGCTGCCGCTATTTGCACCGAAATTTCAGTACGAATAGCCGAATTTTGCCAGTACACACACTTCGTTTGAATTATTTGAAATCATTTCAAGTTTTAAATTAATTTTGAATCTTTTAAAAACTTCTAAATATCTCTTAAAATTACTCAAACTTTTTCTACACATAATACGTGTTCAATTGTTATTTATACATCAAAATTGAACAATTTGACTTACAAATTAAACATTTTTTAAATAGAAAAATTAAAATTGTAACGTTGATAGTTTAAAAGCTCTTCGAAATTTTAACAATTCAAGGCTTTCTATGTCAAACAATTAAGTTTCAAATTGTTTATTTTTGAATATTTGGTTTCAATTTACTCGTCTTAAATGAACAATCAAATATTGCTGAATATTAAATAATTATTCTGTTTCTTAATTAAAAAATTTCGAAATGTTTAATTTAAAATTAAAATGTAAAAATGTTGATAAATTGTGAATATTCTGTGAAATCTAATATTTTTTTATTAAAAATACCAATAATTTCATATGAAAAACACAAACATAACAACAGAAAATTGTTCAGAATTGTAAATCTTCTTCGAAATCTAATGATTTTTTTTAAATACTCATTTTTGGCGTAAAACGACAACATAATCAAAAATTGTTTAAATTTTAAAATCTTAAATTATTTTTATTATTAAAGCTATCAATTTCCGACGGAAAACATTAACATAATCCACAATTTTTAAAAGATTCTAAATCTTGTTCAAATTGTAGTGATTTTTATTTTAGAATACCAATTTTTGATGTAAAGAAGTTTCTTCATCAGGCCATCAGTGTTAGTATCTAATTTTTCTTTTAAATTACTAACGAAAGCCATAACTTACTTCAAGAAATTAAAGATAAATCTGGGAGTGATGAGGATCCAAAATTTATATATTGCATAATGATATTCAGAGACCTACAGGCTTAAAACTTATTCTAAAAATTTGTATTAATTTCATACTAATAATTAACATTTTTTATTCTTTACTATATACGTGGATGATAAAAGAGATTTAAAAATATTTTTCAAGGTTTTATAGTTAAAAAAAATATCAGTCTTGTCTGTTATAGTTAAAGACATTTTAATATTAAATTTAGTTTTTAAATTAGTTAAATTAGTTTTTAAATTTACTATATTTTGCAAAATTAAAAGGGAAACACGAAAATGTTATAGTTTTTTGAAGCAATGGACCGAAAGGGAAGTTAATTAATTGGTAGTTAGAGACAATCGAATGCCAGGTCATTTTTTCAGAGTGTCTACCAGACGGACAATTAAAAATTTCTGGTAAATTTGCCATTTTCCCGATTTGGTAATTATATGTACTTCTGTTCGAAAATTCTCTGTTCCATGTCAGAATCATAGTTCTTTTCGAAAATTCTCTGTTCCAAATAAGAATCATAATTTTTTTCGAAAATTCTCCGTTCCAAGTAAAAATTCTTATTTCTGTTCAAAAATTATCTGTTCCAAATCAGAATTATAATTCTTCTGAAAAATTTCCTCATTCAAGTCAGATTTATAATTCTTTTGGCAAATTACTCGTTTCAGATCTGAATTATAATTTTTGTTCGAGAATTCTCTGATCCAATTCAAAATTGAACATCAGAATTTTTACTTGTTATATTTATTTTTTTAATTCAGACACAACTAAGAATTATAATTCTTTTGGATAATTCCTTGAACCGACTGAAAATTATGATTCTTTTCTAAAAATTCCCTGTTCAAAGTCAGAACTATAATAATTCTTTTAGAAAATTCCCTTTTCAAATTCAGAATTACAGATATCTCTTTCAAAGCCCCATGTTCAAAATCATAATTACAGTTGTCATATTTTTACTTTAAAACGTATATCTTTCTCTCTTTAATTACAAAAAATATATATTTACAATTTCAGATCAAGTTTAGCTTACGAGTTTGAATGTACACAGGATTTCAAGATTTCAAAATATATTTGAAAAATTGTAAACAGCATCACTAATATTGTCGGCAATAGAGTATTTTTTATTCTTCGTTTGGTGATTGGACAAACTGAAAATAATAAAATATCAAAACACTCTTAATATTCATTTTAGCACATTCGAATGAAAAATCCTGGTCCTGAATCAAATTCCCGGTTTTCACGGTCAGGTAGACACCCTGTTTTTCCATTCTTCTAATTGATTGAAGGGAAGCAAATGGAATTTGGTGAACTTTCAAAAATAAAAATGCACACTTAAGCGATTGAAGAAAATTTCACACAGAATTCCGTCAAGAAATTATAAAATAAACATTTAGAATCGGGAATAATGAAGGGCTTAACTGTTAGTGGCCAATTGATAAACCCTAAATATTATTAATTAGTAAATCGTTAATTATTAGGAGGATAAACATATATGGGTAAAATGCCAAAAATTATCGTAAGATTAGATTAATAACAAACTGAGAAATGGAAGTATCTGCAATTTTTATATGGGTTTGCACAAATCTAAAAGCATAAAATGTGTTGTTAAATCTTACAAATAGGCGGACTTAAGACAGATTTAGGCTCTGGAGCGTGAGCGGAATCTAAAAGAAATAATATTTTTTTGAATTATTATTCTACGCTCTTGGAGTTGGTAAATTAGAATCTGAAGTCCAAAATTATAAACTAAAAAAGCTTGAAAGGTGGATCTATCTTAAACAGGGCATCTACTCAAATCCTGGAAAAAAATTCCCTGACATTTCCAGGGAGGTTAATTTTCTCCTCAAAAAGACAAATTTTCAACCCAAACTGGCCAAATTAAATTTTCAATATACAAAAACAACTTATTTTCCACAAAATAGTTAAATTTTCATCCAAAGTGATGAATTTCCAATTAAAATGATGAATCTTCAATAGGAATAATTGAATTTTTAACTTAAAAAAAATGACGAACCTGTAATTGAAACAGTTGAATATTCAACCGTAGATTGATCTTTCAATAAAAAAAAAAGAATTTTCAACAAAATACATGAAGTTTCAACTAAAAAAGATAATTTTCAACCAAAAGTTGAATAGTTAAATTTTCAGTTAAAAAAATAATGTTCAGCCAAAAAGATGAATTTTAAACTAGAAAAATGATAGAATATTCAACTTGGAATAGTTACATTTTCAGTAAAAAAAAAAAATTTTAACAAAAAAAAAGAACTTTCAACAAAATAGTTAAATTTTCAATCAAAACAATGAATTTTCATCAGAAAATTATGAATCTTTAACTGAAATATTCGAATTTTCAACAAAAAAAAATTAATTTTCAACCAAGAAGATTAATTTTTAACCAAGAAAGACCAAGTTTCAACAAAATACATGAATTTTCAACGAGAAAGGATCAATTTTCAACCAAACAGATGCATTTTTAACTAAAACGATGGAATATTAAACTGACTTAGTTAAATTTTAAGGTAAACAAAATTATTTTCAACCAAAAAGATGAATTTTCAATTAAAATGATGAATCATTAACTGGAATAGTTGAATTTTCAATCAATGAGGAGGTTAACTTTCTCCCCAAAAAGACGAATTTTCAACCAAATAGTTGAATTTTCATTTAAAAAAGATAAATGTTTAACCAAAAACGGAATAATTAAATTTTCAACATACAAAAACAACTTATTTCCCATAAAATAGTTAAATTTTCATCCAAAGTGATGAATTTTTAATTAAAATGATAAAAATCTTGAACTGGAATAGTTGAATTTTTAACTAAAATGATGAATCTGAAAATGAAACAGTTGAATTTTCAAACATGAACAATAACTTTTTAATGAAAAAGACGCATTTTCAACAAAATACATGAATTTTTAACTAAATAAGATAAAATTTCAATCGAACATTAAATAGTTAAATTTTCAGTTAAAAAAAATAATCGTCAGCCAAAATGAGGAATTTTAAACTAAAATGATACAATATTTAACTGGAATAGTTAAATTTTCAGTGAAGAAAATTGCAAAAAAAAAATGTTTTTCAACAAAATATTCCAAGTTTCAACTGGAATAGTCGAATTTTCAGTAAAAAAAATTTTAGGCAAAAAAAAAGAACTTTCAAGAAAATAGTTAAATTTTCAATAAAAGTGATAAATTTTCAATGAAAATGATGAATCTTCAACAGGAATAGTTGAATTTTTAACAACATAATTGCATTTTTAACTAAAATGATAAATTTGTAATTGAAACAGTTGAATTTTCAACCATGAAGATTAATTTTTTTAATAAAGAAGACGAATTTTCAACAAAATACATGAATTTTCAACTAAAAAAAGGATACATTTTCAACCAAAAATTGAATAGCTTAATTTTTAGTTTAAAAAAATCACGTCCAGCCAAAAAGATGAATTTTTAACTAAAATGACAGAATATTCAACTGGAATAGTTAGATTTTCAGTAAGAAAATTAATTGTCAAAAAAAAGAAGATTTTTCAAAAAATAATTTAAGTTTCAACTGTAATAGTTAAATTTTCAGTAAAAAATTTGTTGTTTAACCCAAAAAATCGAGCTTTCAACAAAATAGTTAAATTTTCAATTGAAGAGATGAATTTTCAATTAAAATGATGAATCCTCAATAATAAAATTAATTTTGTACAAAAAGAGAACAAAAATTCAAACAAAAAGGATCAATTTTCGACAAAATACGTTAATTTTCAACCAAATACGTTGAAGTTTTAAAAAATTACTTTCCAACAAAAAAAAAACGAATTTTCAACAGGGTGTCCAGCGATTCTTAGGAAATAAATTCAAGGTCTTTTCCAGGTTTCCAGGTCAAGAAGTCAAGGTTTTCCAGGTCTCCTTTTTTACATCAAATAATGAAATAACTGTTTCTTATAGATGTACAAAATGAACCATTTCATTTTTTATTGGCCAACAATTTTTAAAGAAAGCAGAACCATAAATAAACAAATTCTTAATCTTTGTAAAGTCTTAAAATTTATGTGAAATCTTTTAGAGTTTTTTTTAAATTTTTGTAAAATATTTGAAATCCTTGAAATCTTTGAGAAATTTTTATGAAATCTTCGAAATATTTGTGAAAGCTTTCTTTAATCTTTGCTTGTGAAATCTTTTGTGTTCGTTTGAAATCATTGAAATATTTTTAAAATCTTTCGTATTCGTTTGAAATATTTGAAATCGTTCAACAGTTTTGAAATGTTTTGAAATCTGGTGTGAAAGTACCTAATTTTCCTAGGAATCTTAAGAAAATGTTTTTATTCTTTTGAAGCCTTTCACAACTGTAAAAATGTCTCTAATAATTTAGAATTTGAAATCATTTGAAATCTTTATGAAATCTTTGTGAAATCTTTCGTATTCATTTGAAATCAGTAAAATATTTTTAATCTGTGTAAAACCATTTGAAATCTTAGAAATCTGGTTTACTATACCCTTTTTTAAATCTTTAAAACCTTTGAGATCTCTTGAAAGTTTTAAAATCCTTGGAAATGTTCGAAATCTTTCTGAAATGTTTGAAATCTGGTGTACACGACTTTTTCAAATCTTTGAAATCCTTGCAATCTTTATGAAATGTTCGAAATCTTTGGAAAATTTTTGTGAAATCTTTTGAAATATTTGTGACATTATCCTTAAATCTTTGTGAAATATTTTTTATTCGTTGAAATCATTGAATTATTTGAAATCTTTTCAAATCTTCTCAAATGTTTTGAAAACTTTTGAAATCATTTCAAATCTTCGAAATGTTTTAAAATCTTTGAAATCTGGTGTACTGTACGTTTTTTAAAATCTTTGAAATCCTTTAAGTCTTTTGAAAGTTTTAAAAGATCTGTGAAATTGTTGTGAAATATTTGAAATACGGTGTACACGCCTTTTTTTAAATCTTTGAAATCCGTGAAATCTTTGTAAAATATTAAAAATCCTTTCAAATATTTTTAAATCTTTGAAATATTTTGAAACCTTCTGAAATCTTTAGTAATGTTTTGTAATCTGATGTACACTCAAAAACCGAACGGTGAAACCCTTGAAAAATCCGTTATATGGCCACGGCTCATTCTAATTCTGAAACTGAATTAACATCGACATTTTCAACTAACAATTTTTATAATTTGTCAGTTAAAAATCACAAAAAATGTATACTTTAACGTTCTATATTTGCGGAGACGAAATAAAAAACTTATAAAATTATTCACAATATTAAAGTCTGTTCACTGCAATCCATAAAATAATTGGTAATGTCTACAAAAAATACCTAGAAATCTCTTTATTTACGTTGTATTGAGTAAAAGATAAATTATATTTTGACAACTAAAAAAAAGTTCAGTAGCAAGACTTCTTCTAAACGAGACGTTTCTTTCATAATAGACTAAATAATTTAAATTACTATTCGTATTTCAATAAAATAACTGTTTTAAAACAAAAAAATTTGAATTCAAGATACTCGTGAAAAATTCAAGGCGATTTCCAGGTTTTCAAGGTTCAGCAAAAATTCAAGGAGAATTCCAGGTTTTCAAGGCTTTCAAAGTCGCTGGACACCCTGTTCAAAAAAATAGTTAAATCTAGTAATAAAAAGTCATTGTTATTCAATTTTATATTATAAATGAAAAAAATTTAAGCACACTTTTGAAAAAATCCCCTGAAATTTTCCGTATATATAAAAATTCCCTGACAATTCAAGGTTTTCCAAGTTTTCCAGGTGAGTAGACACTAGGGTGGCCCTTATTTTTCACTTTTAAAATTTCTCTGCTCTCACCCCCCCAGTTTTGTTCGGATGTCCAAAAAAAATCTCCAAATTTGAGCAAAATCGGTTAATATTTTGGGGTGGCGCAAAGACCACGAAGTTTCCCATTGATTTAACATGGGAAAAAGTCAGCTTTTTGTAAATCTAATATTTAAACGCGATAATATGTTACAAATAATTCCGTGTTTCAGTACATTGTCCAGAATTCGTCAGAGAATAAGAATCAATCATAAATTTTGAGGTTGAATAATTTTAAGTCACTCTTATGGGTCCCCAAACAAAACCCCAAACAAATTTGAATTTTACGTAATATTGCAGTTTATTGACGCTTTTTAAACGTTTTTTAAAAATAAATAATCATTAATCAGTAACTTAAGAATACTCAGTCATTTGTTAACTAATATTCAATTTCTTAAACAATTTTAATTTGTTTTAATATATATATTTTTCAGTTAACTCGCGAAATGAACGTATTTTCTAGACTTTATGAGTTATTTAATGAATGATAACAATAAAATAATTTGTTCAAATAATTTTAAAATATTATTTAAATAATACGTATTTGTTCAAGTATATATTTTACCTAAAAAAAAAGCAGGGAAAACATTTTATTTCACTAAATTTTCGACAAATTTTAATATTTTTAATTACTAATTTGTTTATTATGAATACTCGTAGATGTTTAAACAAATTTAAATTGTCTAAACAATTTTGTTGTCTATTTTTTGTTGTCTATCTACATATTTTATTTTTGCTCTTTTTCGAAAGATTGAAATATTTTTATGTTCTACTTTACTTTTCAAGAATACTCTTCTGTGTTCAAACAAATTAAAATTGTTTAAAAAATTAAATATTAGTTAAAAAATGACTGTGTATTCACAAATTACCGATTAATGATTATTTATTTTTACAAATTTTTTAAAAAGCGTCAATATACTGCAATATTACGTAAAATTCAAATTGGGGACCCATAAGAGTGACTTAAAATTATTCAACCTCAAAATTTATGATTGACTCTCATTCTCTGACGAATTCTAAACAATATACTGAAACATGGAATTATTTGTAACACATTACCGCGTTTAAATATTAGATTTACAAAAAGCTGACTTTTTCCCATGTTAAAACAATGGGAAACTTTGCGGTCTTTGCGCCACCCCTAAATATTAACCGATTTTGCTCAAATTTTGAGATTTTTTTTTGCATTCGAACAAAAGTGCGGGGTGTGAGCAGAGAAATTCAAGAAAAAAAAACCATCAAGTATAAATAAGAACCACCCTAGTAGACACCCTGGGTTTTTGTACTCTTATAATTTTGTACCAGCAGGGACCGAGGCCTGCCACTGGAAATAGTAAAATGAATAATAAATAAAATGAATAATAAATAAAATAAATAATAAATAAAATGAATAATATATAAAATGAATAATAAAGAAAATGAATTTACCATCGGTGAACTCGGCAATGGCCTTCTTGTATTCGCACTCCAGGATGTTATTAATCTGCTCGTGTTTCTTCTCCAAATTGAGGACACGTTTCTTCCAATAATTCTCCTGCTCGTCGAGCTCGGCCTCCTTTTGCTTCTGCATTTCAATAGCCGATATAGTATATTCTGGATAATAATATGAAGGATACCCACTAGGCGGCACAGCACCCGCAGGAAGAGGTGCTACACCTCCTTCGGGAGTTGCCGGTTTCGCCCTCTGACTTTGACTCGGAACTCTTACATCCTCAGGAACACTCGACGTTTCTTGAAGGCCCTGCTTTAATCTCTGCACGATTGCATTGGAAACCTGGATTACACCTTCACCCTCATCCTCGTTGGTCACTGTTAGCTTATGCGCACTTTGACTGCCACCCATTTTTTTATTTTCAAATTTTGCCGTCCCTTCCCTTCCTTCACTGAACAACTTTTTTTAGAAACCTCTCTTCTTCATCAAATAGGACGTAACCTATTTTGACAGAAGAAAAACTTGATTATTGACCAATATCGAACTGATTTTCGAGGTTCTCCAAATTCTAAGGAGAAATTCTTTGGAAACCTGGGTTAATAGGAAGTTATATAAATATCATAATACATACTACTATACATGTTAAAAACTCATATGGTTTGCGCCTCAAGACACAAAATTTCATAGAGAAGAGACCGAGTGAAGAATTTCCTTTTAGGTTAGGTTACCTTTCTTGCGGACCGCACCATTTTTGCTAGTTTGGCGAATCAGAACACAGGGATGAAAGAAAAACTCTGATTTGATTGGTAGATACGGCATTTAAAAATGGAACGTCAAAAAAAAAACAAAGTGTTTCATATGAATCACGACGTGATTATCACGTATGGGACAATCAGTGACGAATGCAACGTTGCGCATGTAAGACACGTGTGTGTTGTGTGGTGGCATTTTTTTGAGGTTATATTATTGATATTTTGGTTGGACGTTTTGGATTTTTGTATATAATAAGATACAAAAGTGCACAAATTATGGCACAAGGGAAGTTGAAAATAAAAACGAAAGCTCCGCCTTCAACGAAAAAGAATGCCCACAAGAAAAAAAAGGGCGCAGCTACTCAACGAAGAGGCAGTAAGTTTTAGTTTCAATTTTTAAAGCTAGAATAATTCAGTAATATATTTGGTTTATATCAGAAACATAAATTGAAGCATCAGCTCAGAAATGCTGGAGCTTTTTTTTCCAGAGGGGGGCAGGGGCATAGAGTTATAACATTGAATGGTGCAATTTGGATATAGTATAATAAGTATAATAATATTATACTATGTAAAAATTGAACATAAATAATAAATAAATAATAAATACAGGTATAAAATTCATATTTCCAAAGATTTCAATTATTACTCAAAGATTTCGGATAGATTTAAAAGATTTAACAAAGGCTTCTATTATTTCACAAAGATTTCAAAGATTTCACAAAAATTTCAATAATTTCACAAATATTTCGCAAAGCTTTTTAAAAAATTCACAAAGATTTTAATGATTTCCCAAAGATTTCGAATATTTCGCAAGGATTTCATATAAATTTCAAAGATTTCCTAATGATTTCACTAAGTTTTCAAAGATTTCGGATATATTTAAAAGAACTCTTAAAGACTTCAATTATTTCTCATATATTTCAAGTATTACCGAATATTTAAAAAACATTTCAAATATTTCACGAAGATTTTTAATGAATTTACAAAGATTTTAAAAAGATTTCACGAAGATTTCAATGATAACCCAAAGATTTCACAAATATTTCGCAAAGATTTCAGTTAATTAAATTAATTTTCCACTAAACTAAAAAGATGAATTTTTAACAAGAGTTTAAAATTGATCCAAGTAGTTTTATTTTCAACCAAAAAGATGAATTTTCAACTAAAATGATGAATATTCAACTGGAATACTTGAATTTTCCACCAAAAAGATGAATTTTCAAACAAGAAGATTAATTTTTTAACAAAATGATCAATTTTCAAACAAAATGATCAATTTTCAAGCACAAAGATTAATTTTCTACCAAAAAAGACGATTTTTCAACAAAATACATGAATTTTCAACGAAATAGTTGACGTTTTCACTAAAAAAGACAAATTTTCAACCAAATAATTTAAGTTTGAACTCAAAAAGATTGATTTTCAACCGAAAATGGAATAGTAAAATTTTCAGTGCAAACAAATTATTTTCCACCAAAAAAAAAGACAAATTTTTAATCAAAGTGACGAATTTTCTACTAAAATTATGAATCTACAACTCGAATAGAAGAATTTTAAACCAAAAAAATGAATTTTTAACAAAAGAGTTTAACATTCATCCAACTAGTTTTATTTTCAACCAGAAAGATGAATTTTCAACTAAAATGATGAATATTCAACTGGAATACTTGAATTTTCAACCAAAAAGATGATTTTCCAAACAAGAAGACTAATTTTTAAACAAAATGATTAATTTTTAAACAAAATGATTAATTTTCAAACAAAATGATTAATTTTCAAACACAAAGATTAATTTTCTACCAAAAAATACGATTTTTCAACAAAATACATTCATTTTCAACGAAATAGTTGATATTTTTATTAAACAAGACACATTTTCAACTAAATAATTTAAGTTTGATCTAAAAAAGATTGATTTTCAAACGAAAATGGAATAGTTAAATTTTCAGTGAAAAAAATTATTTGCCACCAAAAAAAAAAGACAAATTTTTAATCAAAGTGACGAATTTTCAACTAAAATTATGAATGTATAACTCGAATAGAAGAATTTTAAACCAAAAAGATGAATTTTCAACAAAACAGTTTAACATTCATCCAAGTAGTTTTATTTTCAACCAAAAGATGAATTTTCAAATAAAATGATGAATATTTAACTCGAATACTTGAATTTTCAACCCAAATGATTAATATTTAACTGGAATACTTGAATTTTCCACCAAAAAGATGAATTTTCAAACAAGAAGATTAATTTTTTAACAAAATGATCAATTTTCAAACAAAATGATCAATTTTCAAGCACAAAGATTAATTTTCTACCAAAAAAGACGATTTTTCAACAAAATACATGAATTTTCAACGAAGTAGTTGACGTTTCAACTAAAAAAGACAAATTTTCAACCAAATAATTTAAGTTTGAACTAAAAAAGATCGATTTTCAACCGAAAAATGGAATAGTTAAATTTTCAGTGAAAAAAAAAGAATTTTCCACACAAAAAAAATAATTTCAACCAAAGTCATGAATTTTCAACTAAAATAGAAGAATTTGTAAGCAAAAAGATGAATTTTTAGCAAAAGAGTTTAACATTCAACCAAGTAGTTTTATGTTCAACCAAAAAGATGAATTTTCAACTAAAATGATGAATATTCAACTGGAATACTTGAATTTTCAACCAAAAAGATGATTTTCAAACAAGAAGATTAATTTTTAAATAAAAAGATTAATTTTCAAATAAAAATAATAATTTTCAAGCAAAAAGATTAATTTTCTATAAAAAAATACGATTTTTCAACAAAATACATGAATTTTCAAGGAAATAGTTGACTTTGCAACTAAAAAAGATAAATATTCGACCAAATAATTGAATTTTGAACTTAAAGAGATAAATTTTCAACCCAAAATGGAATAGTTAAATTGTCAGCAAAAAAAAATATTTTCAACCAAACTGCTGAATCTTCAACTAAAATGATGATTCTTTAACTGGGATAGTTGAATATTCTAAAAAAAAGATGAATTTTCATCCAAGAAAATTAATTTCTACCAAAAACACGAATTTTCAACAAAATGCATTAATTTTCAATTAAGATGATAGAATGTTCAATTGGAATAGTTACATTGCCAGTTTGAAAAAAATGCCAACCAAACAAAAACTAATTTTCAAAAAAGTAGGTACATTTTCAACTAAAATGATGAATCATGAACTGGTTTTTTTTTTTTAATTTTCAACTAAAATTGGGACTTTATATTATATTGAAAAAAAAAGAATGCAAAACGTGATTGCTAGGATAGTATTCCAATTTTTGAAATTGCACAAATTTAAGCCTTTCAATTCGAAATTGTGTTTTTTTTTTAGTTGAGTTTGAAATGTGCAATACTTTGGAAAATTTGAAAATAAAAAATAATTACTCAATTTTCAGTGCCTGGTTCTAAAATCGTTGCGCCACACATTTATCACATTAAATTATTCAATTTTTAATGATTTTGATTTGAAATTCTTTCGCGTGTGAAAAGTTTTATTTTCCATTTTTTGTATTGCAAAAAGAAATGTTTAAGATTTCCATTGAGTTGGATGTGAGGAAAATTAAAAAAAAAAAAATTTGATTAATATTTTAATCGAGTTGATGCGGGGCAGGTTCTTCATTTTCAACAGTTTTCTGATGCGTATGATGAAAAGGAAACATTTTTTATTTCAATCTTTTTCTGAATCTAAAGACGGAAATTTTTTATTTTCAACATTTTTACTCAATTAGAAGGAAAGAAACTTTGGTATTTCATTTGTTTCTGAATTTGAAGAGGGAATTTTTTATTTCGAATATTTTGATTTTATGTTCAATTTTTTATCTGAATCGGAAGAGGTAAATTTTTTATTTTTAACATTGTTATTCAATTCGAAGGGAGGAAATGTTGGTATTTAATTTGTTTCTAAATTAGAAGGTTGAATTTTTGTTTTCAATTAATTTCTGAATTGGAATAGGAACAATTTATATTTTTAATATTTTGGTTGAGTTGGAAGAAAGGAAATTTTGGTTTATAATTTTTTCTTTGAATTGTTAATATTTCCAGTGAGTTGAAGGGAGGAAAATTATGTCATTTTCACATTTTTCTTAACTGTAAGGTAAAAAGGGGGAATTTTTTTTTTTTAGAATCGGAAGAGGGACATTCTTTATTTTTAACCTTTTTATTGAGTTGGAAGGGAAGAATTTTGGTTGTGATTTTTTTCTGGCTTGGATGAGGGAATTTTTATTTTTAATATTAGTTGAATGGGGTCAAATTTGGCATTTTTAACATTTGGCTTGGGATGACAGGGGTGAATTTTGTAGTTTAATTTTTTTTTTTGAAGTTTTAAGTTTGAAATGTTTATCTAACGATATTAATGCACATTGTTTTAAAATATGGAAGGAAGTTAATAAAAATTCCTTCACAATAAAGTCTACTTTATTCAGAGAGTGTTTAACTTTTATACAATAGATTTACATATTTATGAAAAGTTCGCTGCGTTTTAATTTTCAGTATCTCCAACAATTTTTAATTATCTCGTATGAATGGAAAATATCGTAAGCCATGATTGTCTGAATTTACTGATGTCAAATATCGATGTTGCAATTTTACAAATAAAACCCTTTTAGGATTTAAAAAATGTCCAGCATTGCAGTTTTTACAACTATCCACCAAGTACATATTTTACTTAAAAAGTCATCTAAACTCAGATAAATATTTAGTTCATTCAGTCAAACTCGATTAACATAATAATCTTAAATTCTTATTTAATTAACCAGATATTGTTTCTGAGCATAATATAACTCTTTTTAAAATATTTTCTGTAATATCGTAACAAATATAATATACAATATTCATATAAGTCTTTCCATTCTTCATATGTTGATTACGCATTTGACTCATCTAACTTCAGGTGCATTTACATAATTAAAAAATGTATTTTCAACTCAGCGTATAATAGTTATCTAGCTCAATAATAATTAAAACAAAATAAAGTTATCACATTTCATTGCCAATGGTTTAAGTTCCAAACATGCTTAAAATATTTATGTCCTTTTTACCTCTCGAAATGAAAAAATAGATTGATAAAACTTTTTGTTTAATGTTTGAAAGGGGCCCTAAAAATGTATTTTATCACTCAACTTGGACTTTATTAGCCGACAAACTAACTCTAATCTGGCGAATCTTTTACGATTCTTTTTATTTTGTCGTGTTTGATTGGCGACCTGGACATACGTCGTTGCCAGGTGTTAATTTTTTTCTTTTTTTCACGCAATCCCTCTAAACCTGTTGATAACTTCCTCTTCAAAGTCTTTGGAGAGCTACTGTAACAATGATCACTATCCACATATTTTTGCAATGAATATACAGAAATTTCGGTTCTTGGAAACCCAACAATTTGGCTTTTCATTTTTTGAGTAGGCGTGACAGCAGATGACTCCTGAAATAATAAATAATTATTTATACTTGAAAATATCTAAAGTCAGGGTTGCTACGAAATTCCAATTTCGAAATGCCGTTACTTTCCCTGACTTTTTCCCTGGCCAAATTTTCATTTTCCCTGACCGTTCTAAATTTTTCGTTCAGGTACCAAAACATCCTTACTCCTAGGAGATAAAAAAATTGTTTCTAAATTTATTTCAAAGATTTAAAATCGTTTCTAAATTTATTTTACAGATTTTTAGAGACAACAATCATACATAATTTTATAAGGGGTCATCCAAAAATTACGTAAGACGATTCGGAGGTAGGGGGGTTTGGTTATTCATACTGTTTCTTATGAAGTTTCAATTAAAAAAGATCAATTTTAAGTTTAAAAAAATGATTTTAAACTAAAAACAAAACGAATTTTCAACAAAAAAGACTAATTTTTTAACCAAGAAGATTAATTTTCTACAAAAAAGACTAATTTAAAACAAAATACATGAATTTTCAACAAAATAGTTGAGTTTTCAACTCAAAAAGATAAAATTTAAACCAAAAATGGAATAATTAAATTTTCAGTTAAAACATCCAAAATGTTGAATTTTGAAGCATAAAAAATCTACAAAACAATTGAGTTTTCAACCTGAAAATATGAATTTTTAACGAAAAAGTTAATTTCCATATATATATACCATTAAACCATTTCCCTTTCAGGGTAGGCGTGACACTACCCGATTCGGGTAGTGTTTCTAGGTTTTTCTTGTAGTTATAAATAACTACAAGTGTGGGCTCACCACACCCACGATGTGCCAACAGCACTCATGTCAGTATTCTTGAATGGTCACCCATCCAAGTACTAACCGCGTCCAACGCTGCTTAACTTCAGTGATCTGACGAGAACTGGGTTTTTCAGCGTGGTATGGCCGTTGGTAAAAATGTTAAATTTCAAAGCAAAACAAAAAAGAATTTTCTAGAAGGTAGTTGCATTTTCTACCCAAAAATATGAATTATCTACCAAAATCATGAAATTACCAATAAAAAAAAGTTTTAAATGAGGAAGTGTCTGCGTGTACCGAAATTTTGGTAAAAATGTGGGTGTCTCTACACAAAAATCTGACTATTCGTACCGAAATTTCGGCACACGTAGCTACGGCCTTTAATAAAATAAATGAATTTTTAACTAAAAAGAATACATTTTAAAGCAGAAATGGAATAGTAACATTTCCAGTTAAAAAAAATTAATTTTAAATGAATAAAACAAAATACATGAATTTTCAACCAAACAGTTGAGTTTTCTATTTAAAAGAAGAGTTTTCTACAAAACAAATGAGTTTTTAACCCTAAAATATAAATTTTTAACAAAAAATGTAATTTCCAAGAAAGTTATTGAATTTTGAATTAATTTGAATTTTCAATTGAAAAAGAAAAATTTTGTTAAAAAAAGTAATTTTCAATACAAAAAAAAACAACGAATTTTCGATAAAAAAAATTGTTCAACCGAAGAAATCAATCTTCAACCAAAATAATTAATTTTTCACCAAGAAGGTTAATATTCTACCAAAAAAGATGATTTTTCAACAAAATACACGAATTTTCAACCAAATGTTTGAATTTTCAACAAAAAAAAGATGGATTTTCAACAAAAAATGGAATAGTTAAATTTTCAGTTAAAAAATCAATTTTTAATTAAAAAAAAAAGAATTTTAAAAAACATAGTTAAATTTTCAACAACAAAAATGAATTTTCGACCAAAAAAATCAATTTAAAACCAAAAATACGAATTATTAACCGAATAGTTAAATTTGCGTCCAAAAAGATGAATTTTTAACCAAGGAGATTAATTTTCTACCAAAAAAGACGAATTTTCAACAAAATACATGAATTTTGAACTAAAAAAGATAAATTTGTAACCCTAAAAACAAATTTTCAACAAAATAGTTAAATTTCCAACCAAAGAAATGAATTTTTAATCAAAAAGATTAATTTTTCACTAAGATCAATATTCTACGAAAAAGACGAATTTTCAACAAAATACATGAATTGTCAGCCAAATAGTTAACATTTTAACAACAAAAAAGTTTTTAAATTAAAATAGTGAATCATCAACCAAATAAATTAATTTTTAAGAAAGTAGCTTCACTTACAATTAAGTACTTGAATTTTCAACCAAAAAAGATGAATTCTCAACGAAAAATGTAATAGTTGATATTTTAATCAAAAGGGATTTTAATTTTAAAGCAAAAACAGTTGAATTCAATCAAATATACGAATTTTCAACAAAAGAAGTTGAATGAATTTTCGACCAAAAATATGAATTTTCAACAATAAAGTTAATTTTTAACCAAACCGTTGAATTTTCAACCCAAAAAGACGAATTCTCAACAAAACAGTTGAATTTCAACCAAGAAGAATGACTTATTAACAAAATGATTAAAATTTTATCAAAAAAATATAATTTTTCAACCAAATAATAAAATTTATAACCACAAGATGAATTCTAAAAAAATATAAATAAAATTATACTTTTGTAAGATTTACTTGTGATAGATAAAAATTTGTTTCTGAATCTAACTTCATTAAGGTTTCACGTTTATTTTCAAAAAAACGCCTTAAGTAATTTGTGGATGGCCCCTAAACCCCTAAAACCAGTTTAAATTCCCTGACTTTCCAGATTTCCCTGACCTGCAGCAACCATGAAAGTAATTTGAGATGCATACCTCTTCGATTTGGGTTTCAACTTTGTTTTTCATTTGTAAATCCTGTACTAATTTCTCGAGGGACTTTACCCTTTCCGTAAGTTTCTCATTTATCGGCACCAGTTTTTCTAAAGACTTCACTTTTCTCACAAGTTCTTCATTAGTTGCTCTTAGTCTTGTTACTTCTTGTTTAGGATTCATTTTTAAACTTGATAAGATCTATTTCAAATATGCATTGATTAGTACAATTAAATATATAATATAAAATACTGGACAGAATTTTTTTAGACCCACAATTTTTGAATCTGCAGTAATATTTCCAAAACTCTTGGCATTTGGACTTCCACTTGCAATAGGATCGATCGATGAACGCTTGCAAAGAATCATTTTAACGTTACCCTTTGTCTTTAAATTGCCAAGAAGATTGACATGCAAAAGATTTTTCATGTCTGGTTTAATTAGTTTTTTCGATTCATTCACATTAGATGTGCTTGACTCTCCAAGGCTTGTTGAATATTGGGAAAGAGCCATTTTTAAAGTTGCATTTTTAGCTGGATTTTCCGCAATACATATGATATTTGAATTCTGTCCTGCTGTCGTAATTTGAGACGTGTTTTGATCAGAGGTATTTTCTACCTGTAAATAAATACAACTGAGTAATGTTCCTTTATTTGTTATTTAATTAGGAATTTTAAAAAATTCGTTTTTGTATGAGACGAGCAGTTTGCATATTTTAAAATACAGGGAACTCTTGCCTATTTCAAGGGCCGCGAAACGTAAACATTTGCGGATTTCAAGACTGGAGGGGCCCCCACCTCTGCCGCGAGTCGGGTGATTTTTGTCAAGCGACGTTCATTGGCTGCGGAAGATTGAGTTTTGTAGCATGACGTCACGGTCATGCTAGGATAGGTGTAAATGTCAGGAAGGTTAGCATAGTTGGCACACCTGTAAAGGTCTGAATAGTAATATTTTTCAAGTGTAGAATGTATTTTCTCAGTCAAGTTCCATTCTTTTGTCGATTGGGGACCTTTCAGTTTCACAAAATACAATCAACTATCCGAAATTTGAGGTTAGAGTACCCGATTCTGATCAGATCGATCTGATACACTAACCTCAAATTTGGGATATTTTATTTTATTTCGTGACAATGAAAGATCGTCAATCGACAAAAGTTTGGAACATGACTGAGAAAATACATTCTGCACATGTCAACTATTACGATTCCTTGATTTATGACTTACTTTTACGGTTAGAATATTTTCTCCAAAAATTCGTATGAATTCCCATGACGTCACGCTAAAATAGTCAATTCATACCAACGAGGGCTTCCCGCTCTTTAGGCTCTTGAAATAGGCAAGAGTTCACTGTATTTTAAAATATATTTTCACATAATGTCAAAATAGTGTCATTACATTTTTCAGGTATGAAAAGTGAATTTCAATGTTTATTTAAAATATTATTCTTTAGTCTGCAAATGATCAAAATTCCTCTTATTTATCGCAGGCTTCAGTCTTTCCCCTTTTTCTGATTTTTCTATATATGTACGAACTGAATTAATAGAACCCAATAAGGAAATCCAACTATTTTTGGTTGAAAGTTCATTCTTTTCGCTTGAAAAGTCTACTAGTCACATTTTTGTTAAAAATTCATATATTTTATTTAAAAATGTTATCATTAGGTGCAAAATCGAGTGAATTTGTTGAAAATTCAACAATTTTGTTAAAAAGTCATACATATTGGTTGAAAATTCAACTATTTTGTTGAAAATTCGTCTGTTTGGCTTGAAAATTTAACAATTTTGTTGAACATTCATATTTTTGGTTTGAAAATGTATCTCTTTTTGTAGAAATTTTATCTTTTTTAGTTAAAAATGATACTGTCTGGTTGAAAATTAAATTTTTTGATAAAAATTCGTATTTTTGGGTTGAAAATTCAACTGTTTTGTAGAAAATTGATATTTGCGACAAGAAAATTAAACGATTTGGTAGAAAAACTTAACCATTTGATTGAAAATTTATGTATTTTGTTGAAAATTCGTCTTTTTGTTAGAAAATTCCACTATTTCGTTAAAAATGTATGTATTTGTTGAAAATTCGTCTTTTCTGGTAGAAAATTCAACTATTTGGTTAAATTGTATGTATTTTGTTTAAAATTCGTCTTTTCTGGTAGAAAATTAACCCTCTTAGTTCAAAATTCAACTTTTAGGTAGTAAAAATATGAATTTTGTTGACAACTTGTCATTTTTTATGAAAAATATATTTTTCTGGTTGAAAATTAATCTGTTTTAGTTGCAGATTCAAGTATTTTCTTGCAAATTCGTCTTTTTAAATTATATTCAATTGTTTATTATTTAAAATAAAAATTCTTTTTAGTTGAAATAGCAACAATTACACTTTGGGGGAAAAATTAGTATTTTCACGCTGAACATTCAACTGTTTTTTAGAGAATTTATATTTTCGGCTTAAAAATTCATCAATTTGGTAAAAAAGTCAACTATTTAAAAAAAATCGTTTACTTTTTATTGAAAAATAATTTTCCAAATAAAAGTTCAACTATTTCATTGTTGGTTAAACACTGATCTGTTCTAGTTTAAAAATTCAACTTTTCGGTTGAAAATTTTTGTATTCTGTTGATAATTCGTCTTTTTTGGTAGAAAATTAATCTTCTTAGTCGAAAATTCATATTTTGGTTGAAAGTTCAACTATTTGGTAGTTGAACTTTCAACCAAGGAGTTGAATTTTTAACCTGAAAAGATGAATTTACAGTGAAAAATTGTAATAGTTGATATTTCAAGAAAAACAAAAAATTTAATGAAAAATAAAAAACAGTTGGATTTAATCAACAAAGACGAATTTTCCACAAAATACTTTATTTTTATTCGAAAAGATGAATTTTCAGCAAAATACATAAATTCAATCAATTAGGTCAATTTTCAACGAAATTTTTTGAATTTTCAAGCTGAAACTACAAATTTTCTACCCAGCAGTTGAATTTTCAACTCAAGAATATGAATTTTCAACAAAAAGGCTAATTTTTAACCGAAACAGTTATTTTTAACCAGACAGTTGTATTTTGAACCAAAAAAGATGACACTTCTACAGAAAGAGATGAATTTTCAAACCAAAAAGAAGAATTTTCAAAAAACTAGTTGAATAATTTTCAATAAAAAAAAGATTTTTAGTTAAGAAAGAAAAAAAAGTTCAATCAAATTGTTGAAATTTCAACAAAATAATTAATTTTTGAACCAAATAATAAAATTTTCAACCAAAAATAGTTGAATTTTCTTATTAGATTCAATTAAATTAGTTCGAATTTAAGTGGAAAATGAGAAAAAGGGGGAAGACTGTGAAACCTGCGATCAATAAATAAATTTTGGATCATTTTCTACAAAGCAGTTGAATTTTCAATTCGAGAATATAAGTTTTTAACAAAGAAGTTAATTTACCACGAATCAGTTGAATTTTCAACTTAACAGTTAAATTTTCAATGAAAAAAATTAGTTTTTAACCCCAAAAACGAATTTTCAAAAAAAAATATATATATTTTTTTTTAAGAAAGTAGTTTAAGTTTCAACCAAGGAGTTTAATTTTCAGCTTAAAAAATGAATTTTCAACGAAAAATGGAAATAGTTGATATTTCAACAAAAAAAGATTTTATTTAAAAGTAAAAAGCAGTTGGATTTAATCAACGAAGAATAATTTTCCACGAAATACTTGATTTTTAATAAAAAATACGAATTGTCAACAGTAGTTGAATTTTCAACTCGAGAATTTAAATTTTCAACAAAAAAATTAATTTACCGCCAATCAGTTGAATTCTGAACTAAAAAGTTAAATTTTCAATTAAAAAAATTACTTTTTGACAACAACAAAAAACGAATTTTCTACCAAGCAGTTGAATTTTTAACCCAAAAATATGAATTTTCAACAAAATAGTTAATTTACCAACAATCAATTGAATTTTCTACTAATCAGTTGAATTTGCAACTTAAGAATATGAATTTTCAACAAAAAAGTTAATTTTCAACCGAAACATTTTTACTAGACAGTTGCATTTTTAACCAAAAAAGGTGAAATTTCTGCACAAAGAGTTGAATTTTCAAGCCAAAAAGAGGAATTTTCGTCAGAATAGTTAAATTTTCAACCAAGAAGTATGACTTCTTAACAAAATTGTTGAACTTCCAACAAAAGAATTAAATTTTGAACCAAATAATATAATTTTAAACCAAATAATACAGATTTAAACCAAAATATAGTTGGATTTTCTTATTGCCTTCTATTAATTCAGTTCGAATTTAAGTGGAAAATGAGAAAAAGGGGAAAGACTCAGGCTTGCGATAAATAAATTTTAACGAAAAAAATTTGCTAGTCAAAAAAGTTCATTTTCAACCAATCAGTTGAATTTTCAACAGAATAATTAAATTTTCAGATAAAAAAATTAACTTTTAACAAAAAAACAACAACTAATTTTCAACTATAATTATGTATCTTCAACCAAAAAATGAACTTTCATGAAAGTATTGATAGCTGTTGTAATAGCTGATATTTTAACAAAAACAGATTTTAATTAAAAATAAAAAACTATTGGATTTAAACAATAAAAACGAACTTTTGACCAAATACTTGAGTACTCAACTAAACCAAATTAATTTTCAACCAAATAGTTCAATTTTCTACCAAATTGTTGATTTTTCGACAATAAAGTTAATTTTCGATTTAAAAAGATTAATTTTTAACTAAAAACTTGTATTTTCAACCGAAAAAGGTGCAATTTCTACAGGAAGAGATGAATCTTTAAACGAAAAAGATTAATGTTCAACAAAATAGAATAATTCTAAACAAACAAAAAATTTGTTGGTCAAGAAAGAAAAAAAATTTCCATCAAATTATTGAATTTTCAAGCCAGAGAGACGAATTTTCAGCATAACAGTTGAATTTTCAATAAAATAATTAAACTTTGAACCAAATAATACAATTTAAACCAAATAGTACAGTTTTAAACCAAAAAATAGTTGGATTTTCTGATTGGATTCTATTAATTCAGTTCGAATTTAAGTGGAAAATGAGAAAAACAGGGCTCGGAACTGCTCAAGCTTCAAAAAATAGTAAAACAGTAACCATACTTCTGTCAAAAAAGTAAGCAAGAAGTATCAATAATGTGGCAAAAAAGTAGCCAAAAAGAAAGATTTTTTACCAAAAAAGACAAAGTTTCCACCAAAATTATGAATCTTCAACAAAAAAATGTATGTTTAAGAAAGCAGTTTAACTTTCAACAAAATGTTTGAATTTTTCTGACTAAAAAACATGAATTTTTAACGCAAAATGTAATAATTGCTATAATAACCAAAAAAGATTTTAATTTCATATAAAAAACAGTAGAATTCATTCAAAAAGATGATTTTTCAAGAAAATAGATTATTTTTCAACCAAATTGTTGAGTTTTTAAGCCAAAAAGACCAACTTTTACAAAACTGTTGAATTTTCAACCAGTAAATATAGATTTTTGACAAAAAAGTTATCTGTCAATCAAATAGTTGAATTTTCTACGAAAACAGGGGAATCTTCAACCGAAAAAGACGAATTTTCAACAAAATAAGTACATTTCTAACCAACAAGATGAATTTTCAATCGAGAAGATTAATTTTCTACCAAAAAAGACGAATTTTGAACTAAAATGATAAAGTTTCAACAAAAAAATAAAGTTTTAATAAAAATTGTTCAACTTTTAACCGAATTTCAACCAAAGAAGATAAGTTCTCATCGAAAAATATAATAAATAGTTCGATATTTCAAAAAAAAAAAGATTTAAATTTTAAATTAAAGACTAGCAATGTTAGCTAAATTGCAATTTTGATAAGGATTTCCCTGCTCTAAAATGCCAAATTTACTGAAAAAATTTGAGTTTTCACATTTTTCACAAGTTTTTGAATAATACGATTAATGAATTAATTTATTTCGTCATTTCGGGCCAAAAATGTAACCAAAAGTAACCTTTTCATAAAATAAGTAATTTTTTAGTAACCTCGGATCAAAAAAGTAACTAAGTTACTAAAAAGTAACCCGTTCTGAGCCCTGGAAAAGGGGAAAGACTGTGATGTCTGCGATAAATAAATAGGAATCTTGATCATTTAAAGACTAAAGAATAATATTTTAAATAAACATTGAAGTTTCAACAAAAAAATAAAGTTTTAACAAAAATTGTTCAACTTTTAACCGAATTTCAACCAAAGAAGATAAATTCTCATGGAAAAATATAATAAATAGTTCGATATTTCAAAAAAAAGATTTAAATTTTTAATTAAAAACTAGCAATGTTAGCTAATTTGCAATTTTGATCAGGATTTCCCAGCTCTAAAGTGCCAAATTTACTGAAAAAATTTGAGTTTTTACATTTTTCACAAGTTTTTGAATAATACGATTAATGAATTAATTTATTTCGTCATTTCGGGCCAAAAATGTAACCAAAAGTAACCTTTTCATAAAATAAGTAATTTTTTAGTAACCTCGGATCAAAAAAGTAACTAAGTTACTAAAAAGTAACCCGTTCTGAGCCCTGGAAAAAGGGGAAAGACTGTGATGTCTGCGATAAATAAATAGGAATCTTGATCATTTATAGACTAAAGAATAATATTTTAAATAAACATTGAAGTTAATTTTTAATAATTACAATATTTCATGACACTATTTTGACTTTTTTTTTAAATCTATGACACTATTTACACTATTTTCGATCTCTAAAGTGAAACCGAGGCCTGTGAATTTCTCCTTGTAAATTTATATAATTAATTAATAATACTAACGTTACTCTTCTGCAAATTGAGACACGGAATTGCTTCTTTTCGAAGCCTCTTTCTTTTTCCACTACTTCGAAAATCATCTGGTTGAAAATGTTCACTGCACACTCTGTGCTCTTTTTTGGGAGTCCAGTTCTCCTTATTTATTGCCTGGAGCCATTTCTTTAATCTAACAGGATCTTCTAATGGAAAACTGTAATAAAAATCTTGAAAATCTTACTGAAATTTGAAAACTTATTAAAAATAGGGATAATTATTTGGATAAAATGGTAGGTTAACAATGGTAGGTCGTTCGTGAATCAAGTTTTTATAAAGTATTCAAGTACTTACCTGTGAAATGAGAGCATGCAGTCTTTATAACTTTTATTTGCACATCCCTCTGCACTGCAGATTCCCATTTTTCAGTTTCACAATTTCAGTATAATTGCGTATGGATAAAATTTGCGTTCGTAATCGTGTAAACACCATGAAGACGTAAGTTCAGGATTATTGAGTTCAAATAGAAAGGAAAGTTTATTTCGTTTTAATATTAATTTTGAACAGACCCCAAAACAGGTTTCTCAGAAATTCATTTCGCGATTCTTGATACCGCTTATCTACAGATTCGCGTTGTACGCGGTCGAGTTATCGAGAGTGGAAGCGCGAAATTCAAATGGCCCACGCATTTTTCCATTTTTTGTTGTTGTACAAATATTACTTTACAAATAACCAAAAATACCAAAAATAAATATATTACTGCTTGAATGCTGAAAATCGTTATTATAAACATTTTTTTAATTAAGTAATAGAATTCTGAAATGATGGAATAATTTGAAATTAAAGCGTTTGAAATTGAACAACTTCGACTTGAACCGTTGCGTTATAAATCGAATAATTTCAAATTTTAGCGTTTAAAATTCAACAATTTCTAATTTAATAATTGTAAATATAAATTCTTCAAAGTTGAACAATTTAAATTTGTTCA
>CAKNYM010052981.1:393371-440064 GCA_932195095.1 Andricus curvator
CAAATTTAAAATCATTCTGTTTGCAATGCCTACTCTTAATTTTTTTTCTTTACATACCTGAAATTTAATATTATTTAATCTTGAATGCTTAAAATCGTTAACTTAAGATTTTTTCAAAATAAAATTTTAAGATGGTGGAATAATTTCAAATCAAATGCGTTTGAAATTGAACAAGTTTGGCTTAAAAAGTTATGAATAGAATAATTTCACATTAAAACTTGCATTATTAGAAAATTTCTAATTTTAGCGCTTAGAACGTATTAATTTATATTTTAATAATTGTGAATATAAATTATTTAAAGTTGAATAATTTAAATTTGTTCAACATTTTCCAGTTAAAATTAAAATTCAAAATATTATTAAAACTTTATGAATCTAATAATTTTAAATTAAATGTTGCGTTATTTGAAAATTTTCAATTTTAGCATTTAAAATTCAACATTTTCCAATAAAAATAATAATATTACTTTAAAAATAACGGTAAATACCAAAAGTCAAAATGCTACTTTAAATGTCATGAATTTTGAGATTTTTGAATTTGAAACGTTTAATTTCGGGTTTTTAAATGGCAGAATAATTTCGAATTAAAAGCGTTGGAAATTGAACAATTTCTAATTTAACAATTGTAAATATAAATTCTTCAAAGTTGAACAATTTAAATTTGTTCAACGTTTTCCAATTAACACTCAAAATCAAAATATTACTTTAAAAATAACCAAAAATAAAAATATTACTAAATGTCATCCATCTTGAGATTTCTGAATTTGAAGTGTTTAATTTGTAACATTTTCAAATTTAAAATCATTCTGTTTGCAATGCCTACTCTTAATTTTTTTTTCTTTACAGACCTCAAATTTAATATTATTTAATTTTTAATGCTTAAAATCGTTAACTTAACATTTTTTCAAAATAGAATTTTAAGATGGTGGAATAATTTCAAATCAAATGCGTTTGAAATTGAACAAGTTTGGCTTAAAATGTTATGAATCGAATAATTTCAAATTAAAACTTGCATTATTAGAAAATTTCTAATTTTAGCGCTTAAAACGAATTAATTTATATTTTAATAATTGTGAATATAAATTCTTTAAAGTTGAATAATTTAAATTTGTTCAACATTTTCCAGTTAAAATTAAAATTCAAAATTTTACTGAAAATATTATTAAAACTTTATGAATCTAATAATTTCAAATTAAATGTTGCGTTACTTGAAAATTTTCAATGTTAGCATTTAAAATTCAACATTTTCCAATAAAAATAAAAATATTACTTTAAAAATAACGATAAATACCAAAAGTCAAAATACTAATTTAAATGCCATCAATTTTGAGATTTTTGAATTTGAAATGTTTAATGTCGGGTTTTTAAGTGGCAGAATAATTTCGAATTAAAAGAGTGTGAAATTGAACAAATTTGACTTGAAACATTATGAATTGAATAATTTCAAATTAAAACTTGCATTATTAGAAAATTTCTAATTTTAGCGTTTAAAATTCAACAATTTCTAATTTAATAATTGTAAATATAAATTCTTCAAAGTTGAACCATTTAAATTTGTTCAACGTTTTCCAATTAAAACTAAAAATCAAAACATTACTTTAAAAATAACCAAAAATAAAAATATTACTAAATGTCATCTGTTTTGAGATTTTTGAATTTGAAGTGTTTAATTTGTAACTTTTTCAAATTTAAAATCATTCTGTTTGCAATACCTACTCTTAATTTTTTTTCTTTCCAGACCTCAAATTTAATATTATTTAATTTTGAATGCTTAAAATCGTTACCTTAAAATTTTTTCAAAATAGAACTTTAAGATGGTGGAATAATTTAAAATCAAATGCGTTTGAAATTGAAAAAGTATAGCTTAAAACGTTATGAATTGAATAATTTCGAATTAAAACTTGCATTATTAGAAATTTTCTAATTTTAGCGCTTAAAATGTATTTTTTTTTTTTAATATTTGTGAATATAAATTCTTTAAAGTTGAACCATTTAAATTTGTTCAACGTTTTCCAATTAAAACTAAAAATCAAAAAATTACTTTAAAAATAACCAAAAATAAAAATATTACTAAATGTCATCTATTTTGAGATTTTTAAATTTGAGGTGTTTAATTTGTAACACTTTCAAATTTAAAATCATTCTGTTTGCAATGCCTACTCTTAATTTTTTTTTCTATACAGACCTCAAATTTAATATTATTTAATTTTGAATGCTTAAAATCGTTAACTTAACATTTTTTCAAAATAGAATTTTAATATGGTAGAATAATTTAAAACCAAATGCGTTTGAAATTGAACAATTTTGGCTTAAAACGTTATGAATCGTTAAATTTCAAATTAAAACTTGCATTATTAGAAAATTTCTAATTTTAACACTTAAAATGAATTAATTTATATTTTAATAATTGTGAATAAAAATTCTTTAAAGTTGAATAATTTAAATTTGTTCAACATTTTCCAGTTAAAATTAAAATTCAAAATATTACTAAAAATATTATTAAAACTTTATGTATCTAATAATTTTAAATTAAATGTTGCGTTATTTGAAATTTTTCAATTTTAACATTTAAAGTTCAACATTTTCCAATAAAAATAAAAATATTACTTTAAAAATAACGGTAAATACCAAAAGTCAAAATACTACTTTAAATATCATCAATTTTTAGATTTTTGAATTTGAAATGTTTAATTTCGGGTTTTTAAATGGCAGAATAATTTCGAATTAAAAGCGTTTGTAATTGAAAAAATTTGACTTAAAACATTATGAATCGAATAATTTCAAATTAAAACTTGCATTATTAAAAACTTTCCCATTTTAGCGCCTGATCTTAAAATTTTTTCCTTTCGAGTCCTCATATTTAATATTATTTATTTTTGAATGCTTAAAATGGTTAATTTAAAAATATAAAAGATTAGGTAATAGATTTTTGAAATACTGAAACAATTTCCAATTATGAGCTTTTGAAATTAAACAAATTTGACTTAAAACGTCTTGAATCGAAAATTTTTAAATTAAAACTTGCTTTATCAGAAAATCTTAAATTTAAGCGCTTAAATTTCAACAATTTCTAATTTAATAATTGTAAATATAAATTCTTTAAATTTGAACAATTTAAATGTATTTAACAATTTCCCTTTAAAATTAAAATTCAAAAAATGTCCTCTTAATTTAAAAAAAACGCACTTTCAACCAGATTAATTCAACCTAAAAATACGAATTACTAACCCAATAGTTGAACCCTCTACTAAAAAGATGAATTTTCCACAAACAAGATTAATTTTCTAACCAAAAAGACGAATTTTCAATTTATAAAGAATAAATTTCTAACCAAAAATGGAATAGTTTAATTTTTGAATAAAAAATAAATTTTTATAAAAAAACACACGAATTTTCAACAAAGTAGTTCAACTGTCAATCAAGTGATTGAATTTGCAACAAAAAAGATGATTTTTTAAGCAAATAGTTAAATTAAAAAAAAAGATGTATCTTTAACCAAATAGTTAAATTTTTGTCCAAAAAGATGAATTTTCAACAAAGTATGTAGTTGAACTTTCCACCATGTAATTGAATTTTCAACCAAAAAAGATGCATTTTTTACCAAAAAGATGAATTTTCCACCAACAAGATTAATTTTCTATCAAAAAAGATGATTTTTCAACAAAATACATAAATTTCTAACAAAATTGATCTAATTTGAAGCCAAAAAGTCGAATTATATACAAAACAGTTGCATTTTCAAACATAAAATATGACTTTTCAACAAAAAAGTAAATTTTCTGCCAAATATTTAAACTTTTATAAAAATAGTTTAAAAATATGAATTTTCAACCGAATAGTTCAATTTTCTACAAAATCTTTAACAAAATACATGAATTTTCTACCAAATAGTTGAATTTTCAACTAGAAAAGATCAGTTTTTAATTAAAAATATCAATTTTGAACAAAAAATGGAATAGTTACATTTGTAGTTAACAAATTAATTCTCAAGCCCCAAAAAAATGAATTTTCAACAAAATAGTTAAAGTTTTAACCAAAGAAAACAATATTCAAACAAATAGTTGATTTTTCAACTAAAAAAGAATTTCAACCAAATAGTTGAATTCTAGTTAGAAAGATATATTTTCAACCAAAAATGTAATAGTTATATTTTCAGTTAAAAAAATTAATTGTCAATCAAAAAAAATGAATTTTTAACAATATAGTCACATTTTGAACCCAAAAAATGAATTTTTAACAAATAGTTCAACCAAGTTATTAAATATTTTACCAAAAAAGCTGCCTTTTTAACAAAAGAGTTGCATTTTAAAAATATTATTATTTTTTCAACCAAATAGTAGAAGTTTTAACCAAACGAGATGAATTCCAAACCAAAAATATAATAGTAGACTTTTCAGTCAAAAATAGTTGGATTTTATTATTGGATTACATTAATTCAGTTCGCATTTAAGCGAAAAAACGAGAAAACGGGAAAATTTCTGGAAAAAAGAAGAATTCTTGAAAAAAGAGGAAAAGTGGGGACTAGAAGCGAGCGTGATGTCTGAAATATGAAAATGATTTTTTTTTTAAGTTATTTATTCTGTTAAGGGAGAATAATCTAAATATATTTTTTTACTAGATGCACCTATTCAACCTAAGAAGTCTAAATTTCAAGAGGCTAATAATCTCAAAAAAATGATTTCAAAGACAGTCAACAAAACAATGGAAGATGAATTAAGGAAAAGAGCATTGGATGGAAAAACATCGCTCACTAAAAAAGGTCCTCCAGAACCAGAAAAAGGGAAAAAATAATGTGAGTATATCACTAGCACAAAGTACATTATTTTATTGTATTTGGAAAGCATTTAAAATATTTAATTTTCTTTTCTTTTTTCCCTTTTATATAAAATTATATCAAATTTTAATAAATGTACTATTTTTCATTCAGATACATTAGTATATTTATTATATTCATAAATTTGATTATCAAAATATCTAAAAAGACTTCCTCTACGGGGCCATGCCTAAATTACGTAAAGTTGTTTTCCTGAAATTTTGAACAACGTACTCCCCTATGTTAGGTCCGTAAATTTTGACCCCCCCCCCCCCCAAATCTTACGTAATTTTTGCCGTGAAAATTTTTTTCGTGAATTTACTTAGGGGTCATCAAAAAATAACGTAAGGCGATTTGGATGGAGGGAATTGAACCAAAAAGGACTAATTTTCAACAAAATAGTTGAATCCTCAAAGAAAACAGATTCATTTTTAACCAAAAAGTCGCATTTTTAACAAAAAAAGATGTAATTTCTACAAAAAAGATGAATTTTCAAATCAGCATGACGAATTTTTAACATGAGTTGAAATTTTGAACAAGAAAGAGGTTTTTCAGTCAATAAAGAAAAAAAATTTCATCAAGAATGTTGAGTTTTCAAGCCAAAAAGCTGATAAAAATAGTTGAATTTTCAAAAAAGAAAATAATTTTCAATTAAAAGAACGAATTTTCTACAAAACAGTTGAATTTTCAAGAGGAAAATATGAATTTTCAACAAAAAAGTTCATCTTCAACCAAACAGTTGAACTTTTAACAAAGTAGTTTAATTTTTTAACCAAAAAACCAATTTTTTACTAAAATTATAAATCTTCAACTTGAATCCTCAACTAAAACAGATTAATTTTCAACCACACAGTTGAATTGTTAACCAAAACATTTGATTTTCTACCAAAAAAAGACTGTTTTACAACACAATACATAAAATTTCAACAAGATAGTTACACTTTCAACAAAGAGGATTAATTTTCTACTAAAAAAACTTCCTACTAAAAATGATAAAATTTCAACCAAAAATGAAGTAATTAAATTTTCATTTAAAATTATGAATTTTCAACCGAAAACAAAACGAATTTACAACAGAATAGTTGATTTTTCAACCAAAGAAATCAATTTTTAACTAGAATGATGAATTTTCAACTGAAAAATAAATTTTCGACAAAGCAGTTCAACTTTCGACCTAATAGTTTAATTTTCTACCAGGCTGTTGAATTTTCAAGCCAAAAAGACGAGTTTTCAACAAAACAGTTTGATTTTCAACCAAGTAGTTTAATTTTTTAACCAGGGATGAATTTTCAACTGAAATGATAAATTTTCAACCAAAAAAAATATATTTTTAAGAAAGTCGTTCAAACTTGAACTCGAATTTCAACTATAGTTGATATTTAATCCAAAAACTATTTTAATTTAAATAAAAAAGTATTTGAATTTAACTAATGAAGAAGAATTTTCAATAAAATACTTGAATCCTCAACTAAAACAGATTAATTTTCAAACAAACGATTGCATTTTTAATCAAAAAATTGATTTTCTACAAAAAAAGACGATTTTTCAACAAAATATATATATTTTCAACAAGATAGTTATATTTTAAATCAAGAGGATTAATTTTCTACCCAAATGGACGATTTTTTACCAAAATACGTGAATTTTCTACTAAAAATGATACATTTTCAACCAAAAATGAAATCATGAAATTTTCAGTTAAAAAAATTAATTTTCAACCAAAAACAAAACAAATTTTCAACAAAATAGTTGAATTTTCAACCAAACAAATGAAAAAACAAATGATGAATCTTCAACTAAAAAAAATGAATTTTTGACAAAGTAGTTCATTTTCAAGCAAAACAGAATAATTTTTATCCATGCAGTTGCATTGTTAACCAACAAATTTGATTTTCTACTAAAAAGGCGATATTTTAACCAAATACACAATTTTTAACGAGATAGTTAAATTTTCAATCAAGAGGATTGATTTTCTATAAAAAACGAATTTTTATCAAAATACGTGAATTTTCTGCTAAAAGTGATAAATTTGCAACCAAAAACAAAACGAATTTTCAACAAAATAGTTGAATTTTCAACCAAAGAAATGAATTTTTAACTAGAATGATGAATCTTCAACTGAAAAAATACATTTTCGACAAAGTAGTTCAACTTTCGACCAGATAGTTAAACTTGCCAGACAAAATACGAATTTTCTACAAGACAGCTGAATTTTCAACGAAAAAGTTCATTTTCAAGCGAAACCGCGTAATTTTTAACCAGACAGTTGCATTTTTAACCAGTAAAGATGAATTATCAACAAAAGACTTGAATCCTCAACTAAAAAAGATTCATTCTTAACCACACAGTTGCTTTGTTAAGCAAAAAATTTGATTTTCTACTAAAAATACGACATTTTAACAAAATACAGAATTTTCAACAAGATAGTTATATTTTTAAAAGAGAAGATTAATTTTCTACCAAAAGACAAATTTTTAACAAAATATATGAATTTTCTATTGAAAATGATAAATTTTCAACCAAAAATGAAATAATTAAATTTTCGTTTTAAAAAATTCATTTTCAACACAAAAATAAAACGAATATTTAACCAAAGAAATTAATTTTAACTAGAATGATGAATCCTCAACTAAAAAAATGAATTTTCTACAAAGCAGTTCAACTTTTGACCAAATAGTTTAATTTTCTACCAGATTGTTGAATTTTCGGGCCGAAAATACCTATTTTCTACAAAACAGTTGAATTTTCGACAAAAAAGTTCATTTTTAAGTGAAAAAGGTTCATTGTTAATAAGCATTCTTAATAAAAAAGATAAAATTCCTACAAAGCTGAATGTTATTTTCAAACAAAAAAGACGAATTTTTAACAAAATACATGAATTTTCTACTAAAAATGATAAGTTTTCAACCAAAAATGAAATAATCAAATTTTCATTTAAAAAAATTAATTTTCAACCAAAGAAATGAATTTTCAACTATAATGATAAATCTTCAACTAAAAAAAATGACTTTTCGACAAATTAGTTCACCTTTCGAACAAATTAAAAGTTTAAAAAAATTAAAGTTTAATTTTGTACCAGATTGTTGAATTTTCATCAAAAATGTTCATTTTCAAGCAAAACAGATTTATTTTTAACCAGACAGAATTTTTAAAAAACAAAAAAAAGATTAAATTTCTACAAAAATAAATGAATTTTTAAACCAAAAAGACGAAATTCAACAAAATAATTACATTTTTAATCAAACACAAGTTTTTAGTCAAGAATGAACAAAAATTTCAATCCAATTCTTGAATTTTCAAACCAAAAAGACGAGTTTTCAACAAAACTGTATAATTTTCAACCACAAAGGATGACTTTTTAATAAAATTGTTAAATTTTCAACAGAATATCTTATGTAAGAAATTGTACCAAGTAACCCCCCCCCCCCCTTCACTTAAAAGACTACGTAATTTATGCACGGCCCTTACGTGCACTTCGCTGTATATAAATAAATATTCTGCAACCTATATTTTTCTTATCTTGCCTATTTTTCTGCTTTCATGATCACCAATCTAAAAAAGGAGGATATAGGAAATGGAAACATCGCCTAAAAGACAAGAAAATATTTTATTTCCACAATTCTGTATGTAATATTGTACTATATTTCTACAATGAATGTGCTTCTCGAGAAGCTCCTCTGTATTTTCTTTACAATAATAATTTTATTTTAACACTATAGTTTCTTCAGTATTTTTCTTGAAATATGCAACAATTTTTTAATTATTGAATAGAAAGCTTATCGAAGTTTTCATATATGACTTCTTTACTTATACGCTGTTAACTTTTGTAAATGGCACGGTTCATTTTTGATGGCGAAGAAATAAAAGTTTTGTCGAAATAATTTATAAAAATGCGATAAAAGGTTGCAAGAAACTTAGCATTATTTTTTTGCAAAATATAAATTATTTGCAAAACAACAAAACTGTTTTTGGAAAGGTTCTTTTTCTTTTTTATGCGTTTTATTTCCATGCCTGTCTTTAATATATGAAATATTTCTAGGTAGTTAAATATCTTTCGGCTTACGATTTCAACATTTTTTCGCAATATCGTATATATATTATTTATTTTTAATACTCTTCTTCATTATAAATCACAACAAATTAACGGTTCCTTGGTTAACATGCAGTTTCTGGAGCATGTGAGTTAGGCTGGGTCGAAAAAACGAAATTTTGGAAAAAGTATAATTAATTTGGATTTGATCGATAAACGCATTGGGTTTACGCGTTAACAAAATATTTAAAAAAATCCTTATTCTCGTAACTTTGATATTTTCGTGAATGTTAATTTTTTTACATTTCTGGAGGCCTTAAACCAGTCCCAAAAAGTTTGCAGATTTGTATTTGCAGCCCCATCAGAGATTATTTATGTTTAGTAGATCACTTTTTTCAAAAAATAATTTTATGATCTACAGAAATGTAGAGAGAATTTTTCCAGTTATCAGGGTGGCTATTCGGCGTACGATTTCAAATTCCCGGTCATTTTCCGGTTTTTCCCGGTCAAGTTTTTTAATTTTCCCGGTCAATTAAAACTAACATATTCATATTCTTATATTTGAAACAAATACTTAAACTTTCCACTAAAAAACGTCAATTTCCAACAAAAAATGGAATAGTTAAACTTTTTGTTGAAAAAATTAATTTTCAACAAAAAAAACGGATTTTCAAGAAAATAGTTCAAATTTCAACCTAAGTGATGAATTTTCAACTAAATTGATGAATCTTCAACTGGAATGGTTACATTTAAACCAAAAAGATGAGTTTTTAACTAAAGCAATGAATTTTCAACTGAAATAATTGAAAATTTTATTTATTTTATTCAGAAAATTAAAGTTCAACCAAACAGAAGAATTTCCAACTAAAACTATGGAATATTTAATTGAAATAAGTTAAATTTTCAGTTAAAGAATTACTTTCCACACAAAAATACCAACTTTCAACAAATAAAAAAAACTAACTTTCAAAAAAATACTTTTTCAAAGAAAATGATGAATTTTTAACTAAAATTGTAAATCTTTAACTGGAATAGTTGAATTTTAAACCAGAAAGAAAAATTTTCAACCAGTAAGAGGAATCTTTAACTAGAATAGTTGAATTTAAACATAAGAATAATAATTTTTAACCAAGAAGATTAATTTATACCAAAAAAATACTAATTTAAAAATGGAATAGTTAAATTTTCAGTTTAAAAAATTAATTTACAACCAAAGTGATGTATCTTCAAATAAAATGATGAGTCTTCAACTGGAATAGTTGAATTTTAAACAAAAAATATCAATTTTCAACTAAAATTATGAAGCATCAACTGGAATAGTTGAATTTTCAAACTAAAAAAATAAATTTTCAACGAAGAAAATTAATTTATACTAAAAAAGATGAATTTTCAACTAAAAAAGTTTATTTGTCAAGCAAAGAAATGAATTTTCAACTAAAATTACGAATCATCAATTTAAAAAAAAATTAATTTTGAACCAAATAGTTGAATTTCAGACGAAAAAGACGAATTTTGAGCTAAAAAAGACAAATTTTCAACCGAACAGTTGAATTTTGAACTAAAAATATCATTTTCAACCAAAAATGGAATAGTTAAATTTTCAGTTAAAAAAATTAATTTTCAACCAAAGTGATGTATATTCAACTAAAATGATAAAGCATCATCTGGAATAGTTGAATTTTCACAGTAAAAAAATTAATTTTCAACGAAGAAGATTAGTTTCTACCAAAAAAAGACGAATTTTCAACTAAGAATGATAAATTGTCAACAAAAAATTGACTGGTTAAATTTTTAGTTAAAACAAATTAAGGTTCAACCAAAAAGATTAATTTTCAACTAAAATGAAAAATAGTTAGATTTTCAAAGAAAGAGATAATTTTTCAACTAAAATTATGAATCTTCAATTGCAATAGTTTAATTTTAAACCAAAAAGATGAATTTTCAACTAAAATGATGAATTTTTAACTTATACTTGAATTTTCAACCAAAAAGATTAATTTTTATTAAAAAAGACGATTTTTCAACTAAAAAAGATTATTTGTTCACCAAAAATTGAATAGTTAAATTTTTAGTTTAAAAAATTAACAAGAGAGTTAAGTTTTCAAGCTAAAAAGATGATTTTTTTAGAAAATAATTGATTTTTAAACCCGAATAATGAATTAAAAAGTTTTTTTTAACCAAACAGTTAAATTTATAACCAAATAGTTGAACTTTCAAGCAAAAGAGACGAATTTTCAACAAAATATTTAAACTTTTAACCAAATAGTTGAATTTTCAAACTACAAAGATTAATTTTCAACTTTAATTTACTTTCTAAATTAAAAATATCAATTTTCAACCAAATAGTTGAATTTTTATCCAAAAAGAGACATTTTCATCCAAAAATAGAATTTCTAAATTTTCTGTTAAAAATCTAATTTTTAACCAAAAAAAACTGTTTTTCAGCAAAATAGTTCAATTTTCTACTGTACTAGTTACATTTTTAGTTAAAAAAATTGATTTTCAATAAAGTAGTTACATTTTCAACCAGAGATGAATTTTCAATTAAAATTATGAATCTTCAACCAAAAAAATAATTTTTAACAAAAGAATTTAACTTTTAACCAAGTAGTTGAATTTTTAACTAAAGAAAGATGAATTTGCAGCAAACAATGCAACAAAAATTTATATGACAAATTCTGCCTTGGAATAGAGATTCTTTTAAATTCCTTTCTTCTAAATCCGAATGATAATTCTTTAAAAAAATTCCCTTATCATCTCAAAAATTCCGTGTTCCAGTGAAATTATATTTTTTTACGGAAACTCCCTGTCCTAAAATAAAAACGATAACATCTTCAAAAATTCCCTGTTCCAAGTCAGGAAAAATGAGGAGCAAGCGAATGAAACGTGATAAATCCATTTTTTTTTTAAATTGAGAAACTGATTCTTTCCGTATGTTTGAAATATCATCAATTCGATTATCAAAGTTAAGTCAGCGAAAAAAATCTCAGAGCAAAAGATTTCAAAAGGCTTTTCTTATAATGGAAAATAATAAAAATTTAATAATAAATTATGATTTAATTAGAGTATACTAAGATAATCTGAACAATCTGCGGCTGTAGATAAAGTAGAAATTACTTTTCTAAGTTGACAACAATTATTAAAATAATAAAAACTTGAATTTTTCTGCGATCAGAAGTAAATTCCCGGTCATTTCCCGGGTTTTTCAGGGTAAATAAAGTTCCCGGTTTTCCGGTCAAGTCGCCACACCCTGGTTATTTTGTACTGGTTTCTACTGGTAAAAATACATTAGAAAATTTTTTGATTTGTCTAGGAAATCATAAGTGTAAATATATGGAATTTTTTAAAAACTGAGTTTTTGATTTTTTAAATTATTCTTTTCCAACTAACATTAAATACTATTTTTAACTTATCAATGTTTGCTAGAGTATTTTTATCAATAAAACATCCTCAAATTTAAAAAATAATATTTAAAGTCAGTTGAAAAAGAATAATTAAAAAAATAATCTCTTTACATTTCTGCGGGTTTTAAAATTATTTTTATGAAAATGGAGGTTCAGTAAAAATTAATAATCTCTGATGGGGCTGTAAATAAAAATTTGTAAACATTTGGGGAGTCGTTTAAGATACCTTCAGAAATGTAAAAAAAATGTCATCCACGAAAATATCAAATAATAATTTTTTCCAAATTAATTATACTTTTTCAGGGTCCTAATAGGCTACTTTTCCACATAGTTCCATTCCCGATTTGCAAAATTTGTTTTTTTTCGACCCAGCCTAATGTGCGTTTCTTAAGTACAACGTGTACGTTTATTGGTTTCCTTATCCTGGTTATAAAACTTCGGAGTTTTTTATGGGAACACTACCTGCAAAAAATAAAATATGATAAAATATTTTGTTGCGTGGTAAATATAAAGCTGAAATTTCTATATAAACAAATTATTTATATGAGCAATTACTGAAATATTGAAAAAATTAAATTTTTTAACTGGAACGTTAAAAATGAAACAGTTTTAAGTTTAAAAAGCTCAAAATTCAACCATTTTGTATTTTAACTGTTCAGAACTTCATAATTTTAAATATTAAGTGTTTCAAAATAAACAATGTATACATTTATTTATATTTAAATTTAAATAGTTTAAATTAATTTAATTTATTAATTTAATTTAAATTTAAATTATAAAATTTATTTTATATGTGTAAATTTATTAATGATAGACAATTTCTAAATACCTTGAACGGTGAATAATATTTTAAGCTTATGTAGTATTAAAAATAATCAGGTAATAAGATAATAATACAATTTTTATAATTATTTTAAACACCCACTTACTACAAGAAGATGACCATTTTGTCTACTTTTACTTATTGCTGGCGTCGAGCCCGTCGTAAACTCTATAATACCTTCCTTTCCACTGACTAGTTTGTGTGACACTCTGAAAAAATAAACTTTTTTTATAAATCTGAATTTTCCCTAGTCAATTTTGCAATTGTAACATTACTTACGATTCTTTATTGACGATGTTTAGGATTTTAGGATTACTTGTGATGTCGATTGCTTTCGTCAAAGCTTCTATAATGTGAGGTACTTCCAAAATTAAATCACCCTAAAATGAAAAATATTATTATTATTTTTGTATGTACGAAATATAAAGGAAGTGCAAAAAAAATGTTGGCTCGTTTAGTTTATTGAGAATCGAATATTACATTTTGCAGAAACAAGGTAAAAATATTTAGATGTTTGCATTGTTATTTAATGTAAATATTTTCTTGGTAAATAAATATTAAATATATTAAATATTAAATATTTTAAATTCAGGAAATAAATTAATAGTCTCTTTATATTCTGTTGTGTTTTTAAAAAGAAGAAAACAATTTAAAGAATGTTTTATTTAAACAAAATAGTTTTTGAAATGACAGAATTTTAAATCCGAAAAGATACATTTTCGACATAAAAGTTACTTTTCAACCAAAAACAGTTGCATTTGCAACAAAACATTAATTTTCAATTAAACAGTTGCATTTACAATCAAATAGTCGAATTTTAAACAAAAAGATCAGTTTTCGGCAAAACAGTTGAATTTTCATCCAAATAGTTGAATTTTCAAACAAAAACTTCTCACCCAAAAAAGATGAATTTTCTATCCCAAAAGACGAAATTTCAACAAAATCATTGAATTTTTAACCAAATAGTTGAATTTTTTAGAGGGTAGTTAAATTTTTAATTCAAAAACACAAATTTTCTATCCACAACGACGAATTTTCAACAAAATAGTTAAATTTTCAACCAAAAAAAGATTACTTTTTAACCAAATAGTTAAATTTTTATCAAATAATTAATTTTGCAAGAAAATAGTTGAATTTCGAAACAAAAAGACGAATTTTAAACCAAACAGTTGAATTTTTAAGCTAAAAAGAGGAATTAACCAAATAGTTGAATCTTCAAGCCAAAAATATGAATTTTCGAGAAGACGATTGAATTTTCAACCAAAAAAGAACGAAACAATTGAATTTTCGATAAAAAAAGATGACTTTTCAGCAAAATAGTTGAATTTTCATACAATTAGTTGAATTTTGGAACAAGAACTTCTCACCCAAAAAGGATGAACTTTCGATCCCAAAAGACGAATTTTCAAGAAAAACATTCAATTTTTAACCAAATAGTTAAATTTTCAACTCGGAAATATGAATTTTCAACCAAAAAGTTAATTTTCAACCAAATAATTGAATTTTCTACTAAAATAATAGAATTTTCAGCCCAAAAAGACGAAATTTAAACTAAACAGTAATTTTTAACCATATAAATATATAATAAACAATAGTACAATATTAATAGTTGATTTTTTAACCAAAAATTTAATTTTTAACCAAATAGTTGAATTTTCTACTAAAATAATAGAATTTTTAATCTGAAAATGCTGATTTTAAACGAAACAGTTGAATTTTCAACAAAAAAGTTAATCTTTAACCATATAGTTGAGTGTTCAACTGAAAACGGTCAATTTTCAACCATAAATGGAATTGTTAAATTTTCAGTTAAAAAAATTAAATTTCAATAAAAATAAAAGAATTTTGAACAGAACCAAAAAAGACTAATTTTGAACGCATCACATGAATTTTCAACCATTTAGTTGAATTTTCAATTAGAAAAGGTAAATTTTTAATTAAAAATATGAGGTTTATAACCAAAAAGTGGAATAGTTATATTTTTAGTGTAAAAAATTAATTCTCAAGCAAAAAAAGAAAACGAATTTTCAACAAAATAGTTCAATTTTTAACTAAACAGTTGAATTTTCAACCAAAAAGATGATCTTTAACGAAAAAGATTAAATTTCTACCGAAACAGACGAATTTTTAACAAAATACCTGAATTTTCAATAGAAAAGTTCATTTTCAACGAAGCCGTTCATTTTGAACTAAAAACGATCAATTTTGAACTAAAAATTAAATAGTTACATTTTCAGTTCAAAAAATTAATTTTTAATAAACAATTTTTGTTAACAAAATAGGTAAATTTGCAACCAAAGAGATAAAAAGACAAAAAATACGAATATTCTACAAAATACATGAATTTTCAATCAAACAGTAGATTAAAAAAAAAAGAGAGAGGACTTCTGAACCAAAAATGTAATAGTAGAGCTTCAAACAAAAAGAACTAAAATTCAACCAAAAATAGTTGGATTTTCTTATTGGGTTCTCATTTAAGCGAAAAAACAAGAAAAAGGGGAAGTTTCTTGAAAAGAGGAGAAAAAGATCATTTTTTTTAAAAAAGCCGAAAGACTGTAAAGTCTGAAATTAGAAACCTACCTTGTCTTTTTTTAGTTCCGGTGGTATCCTGACGATCAACAAGTTATCAGATTCTGCAGTAACTACCAATTCTTCGATCGATTTGTAAGGCAGACGATGCTTTAATTTGAATGTTTTCATTGTGTCCAGAATGTATACTGCCTTTTCGGTCAAAATTAAAACTCGTTCTCTGGGCTTGTAACCGTGTCGATCATATTTAATGACTGGAGTTGCGTACTGGAATTTTAATTAGAACAAATTAAAAAATTCCAAATTTCCTTGCCTTAAAAAATTATTCTCTCATCATTTCTCTAATAATAATTCAAAAAACTCTAAAAAGACTAGAATGACTCAGCACCATATTTTTCAACAATTTTTCGTGCTCAAAGTTTTTTTTTACTGATTGAAAAATGATCTTACCTTGATGTTTTCACCACTCGGAATAATATTAGCTACAAAGGCTTGTTTTAGAGCTCTGAAATCTTCACCAAGTCGATCAGTTTCGAATTTAGGTCCCAAACTTTTTGCGTATGACTTCTTTTTGTTTTTGAAAATAGTTTCTGCCAGTATCTTCAACTCGAATTGATCTTTGTCTGATTTTGATAATCCCAGTCTATACTTCCTCGCCAACCACCTTTTGTGCATGTGTCTTAGATTTTCTGAAGCCTATAAAATAATAAAAGTAAATGATAAAATTATAAATGCTTGAATTTAAATGATTAGGGTGTCTATAGTGATCAGGCAATTCGAAATTCTCGGGGTTTTCCCGGTTTCTCCGGGTTTTTCCCGATCACAGTTTCAGGCCTCACAGTCCCTATGGGATAAAATATAGGGACCAAAGGGTACTTTTCGTCACGCTCATAGGGTACTTTTTTCGCGCTCAAAGGGTAAAAAATTCAGGATGAATTTATAAGTCTTCAAAACAATTCAAGTTAAATTCCAACGAATTCGAATGAATTAGAAACACTTTTAAAAGTCAAAAAAATTCCGTTGATTTCCGTGAAATTGGAATGAATTTAGAGGAATTTAAGATAAACGAGAAGAATTCGATGAAATTCATAAACATAAAAGGTGAATAAAAAAAAATTTTAATGAATTGAAAACAATTTTAAAATATGAAGAAACTTTTATGAATTCAGTAACTTTGAATTGAGCTTAGAAAAATTCAAGGGAATTCAAAATAATGTTATGAAATGCCTAAGAATTCAAGGTGAGGTTAAAAGACTTCAGGATCAATTAAATAAAAACTTTTAAAAATTAAAAAAAAATCCATTTATATATACCATTAAGCCATTTCCCTTTCAGGGTAGGCGTGACACTACCCGATTCGAGTAGTGTTTCTAGGTTAGTTTCTTGTAGTAAATAACTACAAGTGTGGGCTCACCACACCCACCACAGTGAAGTAAAAAAAATCAAGGAAATCCCAAAGAATTTAAAAGAATTCAGGGTGAATTTCAAAAAATAATTTAAAATCTCTTCAAATCTTTGAAACCCTACTAATTTCTAACTAAAAAAATGACTAATGCCCACAAAAAAATTCAAAGGAATTGGAAAAAGTTTTAAAAATCGAAAAAATCCATTTATTTCTGTAAAATTTGAGTGAATTTAGAGGAATTTAAGAGAAACGTGAAGAATTCGATGAAATGCATAAAAATTCAAGGTGAATTAAAAAAAAAATCAAATGAATTGACAAAAACTTAAAAATTAGAAAAAAAAATTAAAAATATGAAAAAATTCATTGAATTGAGTAAGTTTGAAATGAATTTTATAAAAAATTAAAGAGAATTCAAAAGAATTTGATGAAATTCCTAAAAATGTAAGGTGAGTTCGAGCGAGTTTTAATGAATTAAAGATGAATTAAACAAAAACTTTTTAAAAATCCATTGACCTAAGTAAAATTGAGTGCATCTAGAAGAATTCAAAAGTATTTAAAAGAATTCAGGATAAATTAATAAGAATTCAGGGCGAATTCCAAATGAATTGCAAAAAATATTGAGAAATCTCTTAAAATCTTTGAAACCCTACGAAATCCCTCACTTCTTGTGAATAAATTCTTTGAAATCCATTAAAATATTAAAATCCCTTGAAATCCCTTAAAATTATTAAAACCCTTAGAAATTATTTAAATCTCTTGAAAATGCCTTGGAATCTTTTAAAATACCCTAAAATATTTCAAATTCTATTAAATTTCTGAAATCAAAACAATTTCTTTATAATCTTTTAAAATAACCTAGAATATTTCTAATCCCTTAAAATCTTTCAAATCCTTTGGGCATTTTATCAATTAATCTGCAGAACCAATTATATAAAAACTTTTAAAAAATCAAATGAATTATGTAAAATTGATTAAATTTATAAGAATTCTAATAAATTAAAAAATTCAAAAGAATTTCAAAGAATTCAGGATAAATTAATAAGAATTCAGGGTGAAATCCAAAAAATAATTTTAAATCTCTTCAAATCTTTAAAACCCTACGAAATAACTCACTTTTCTTTAATAAATTCTTTAAAATTCACTAAAATGTTAATAAATCTCTTAAAATTAATAAAATAAATTAAAAATTCCTTGGAATCTTTTAAGATTTCCTAAAATATTTAAAATCCTTTGAAATCTTACAAAATACCTCACTTCTTGTGAACAAATTTTTTATCCACTAAAATATTATAAAATCCCTGTGAAATTCTATGATATTTCCTGAAATCCTGGAAAATGTATTAAAATACATTGAGGGTTTTAAAATCCCTTAAAGTCATTGAAATCCTCGGAAATCTCATAAAATAACGTGAAATCCTTTAAAATATCTTACGACCTTATAAATCCTGTAAAATCGTTTCATATCTTCCGAAATTCTAGAAAATTCTTTATCCTGAAATATTTCAAACGCCTCGAAATTCATTAAAATTAATTAAATTAATTAATAATTCCTTGGATTCTTTTAAAATTCCCTAAAATATTTCAAATTCTTTGAAATCCCACTAAACTACTAAAAACAATTAAAAATTACTTGAAATATTTTAAAATAACCTAAAATAACCTCAAATATTTTAAATTCTTTAAAATCTTTTGAAATCCCTTGAAATTCGTTAAAGCTCTTAAAAGTGCCAATTAATAAAAAATTCATCGGAATCTTTTAAAATTTCCTAAAATATTTCAAATTAAAAGCTCTTGAAAATGCCTTAGAAGTTTTAAAAATAGCCTAAAATCTTAAAAATCTCTTAAAATTATTGAAATCTATTACGAATTTCTCGGAATATTTAAAAATAATCTGAAATATATGAAAAGAATACAAGACAATTCAATGACTAATGTGATCTGTTCATTTAAAAAAGTGAATACAAAATTTTTTTACAGTTACTTCTTACAGGAATTCCCTGATTTTTGCTATTTTTTCAAAATGCTCGTGGAAGCTTTGATCTTATTATAAATTTTTTTGAATTTCCATTAAGGGGCTGCAAATAGGGTACCATAGGGACCAAATCTTGAAAATAGGGTACTTTAGGGACCTCAACTAAATATAGGGTACAATAAGGGATATAGGGACCGGTCTGTGAGGCCTGCAGTTTTTTCCCCGACCAACTTAAAAATGTCTTTTTGTAATTTGTCCCTAACTGACGTACAGAAATGCATAGAAAAGAATTTTCAACCAAAAAAAATGACTTTTCTACCATAAAAGATTCATTTTCAACCCAAAAGAACGAATTTTCAAAAAACAGTTAAATTTTCGACCAAAAAAGATGACTTGACCAAAATAATCAAATTGTCAACTTACAAAGATTCATTTTTAAACAAAAAAGGTTAAAATTCAACCAAAAACAGTTGAATTTTCAAGACAAAAAGACCAATTTTTTAGAAGACAGTTGAATTTTCAACACGAAAAGTCGAATTTTTAACAAAAAAGTTCATTTAAAACCAATAAAGATGACTATAAGAGATGAATTTTGAACCAAAAGACGAACTTTTAACCAGTTAAATTAAACGAAAATAGACGAATTTTGAACAAAAAAACTCAACCCAATAGATGAATTTTCAATCAAGATAGATTAATTTTAAACCAAATTTTAACTAAAAAAGATATTTTTCAAACCGAAAATGGAATCGTCAAATTTTTAGTTAAAAAAATTATTTTTCAACAAAAAAAAGACGCATTTTCAACCACATTAATTCCACCAAAAATACATATAATTAACCCAATAGTTGTTTACTCAACCAAAAAGATGAATTTCAACAAAATTAATGTTCTTTCCAAACAAACGTATTTTCAACAAAATACATGAATTTTGTACTAAAAAGTTAATTCTTCCACTTTTAAAGAATAAATTTCCAACCAAAAATGAAATAGTTTAATTATTGGGTAAAAAGTTTATTTTTTACAAAAACAAACACGAATTTTTAACCAAAAAAGATTAATTTTTAACCAAATAGTTAAATTATCATACAAAAAGAAGAATTTTCAACAAAATACATCAATTTTACATAAAATTGTTGAATTTGAAGCCAAAAAGACGAATTATCTACAAAACAGTTGAATTTTTTAACAAAAAATATGATTCAACAAAAAAGTTGACTTTCTACTAATCTGTCGAATGTTTAAGCAAAAAATGTTTAAGCTGAAAAAACCAGTTCTCGTCAGATCACTGAAGTTAAGCAGCGTTGGGCGCGGTTAGTACTTGGATGGGTGACCATTCGAGAATACTGCGTGCTGTTGGCTTATCATGGGTGTGGTGAGCCCACACTTGTAGTTATTTATAACTACAAGAAAACTATCCACCTAGAAACACTACCCGAATCGGGTGGTGTCACGCCTACCCTGAAAGGGAAATGGCTTAATGGTATACTACCTATTGACCAGTTCAATTTTCAAACCGAAAATATGAATTTCTAATAAAATAAATAAATTTTCAACCAAAAAGTTGAAGTTTTGAAAAAAAATTAATTTTTATCTAAATATTTGGACTCTCAATCAAAAAAGACGAATTTTCGACAATACAGTTGAATTTTTAACCAAAAAGGACAAATTAATACCAAAAAAGACAAATTTTCAAACAGAAAACATTATTTTTCAACACAAAAGTTAATTTTCTACCATGTACTTAAATTTTCATTAAAATAATTTAATTTTCAACCAAATAGTTGCATTTTCAACCAAAAATATGAATTTTTAGCAAAATAGTTTAATTTTATACAAAATTTTTGAATTTTTAAGTCAAAAAGACGAATTTTCTACAAAATATTTTAATTTTCTACCTGAAAATATGAATTTTCAAATAAAATGATGAATCTTCAACAAAATACATTATTTTTAGCTAAATTTTTCAGCTAAATAAATTAATTATCCATAAAAAAATTTTTTTTTTCGACAAAATAGTTAAATTGTTAACCAAAGAAATAAATTTTCAACTGAAACTATGAATCTTCAACCAAAGAGTTCAACATTCAACCAATTAGTTAAATTTTAAAACTAAAAGATTATTTTTTAACCAAAAAGCACACATTTTTACACAAAAAAAAACGAAATTTCAATTAAACAAGATAATATTTCAACTAAATAGTTGAATTTGAACTAAAAAAATAGATTTTCAACAAAAAATGGAATACTTACATTTTCAGTTTAAAAAATTAATTTTAGACGAAATATGAAACGAATTTTCAACAACATAATTAAATTTTTAACCAAGGATATGAATCTTTAGCCAAAAAAATAATTTTTTAAGAAAGAAGTTCAACTTTCAACTAAGCAGTTTAATCTTTGAACAAAAAAGAGGACTTTTTAACAAAATAGTTGCATTTTAAACAAAATAAATAGATTCCCAACCAAATAGTAGACTTATTAACCAAACGAGATGAATTCCATACCAAAAATATAATACTAAACTTATCAACCAAAAATAGTAGTTGGATTTTATTATTGAGTTATATTAATTCAGTTCGCATTTGAGTAAAAAAAAGGAGAAAAAGAGGAAGTTTCTTGAAAACAGAGGGTAAAAGAATAATTCCAGGGTGTCCAGCGATTCTTAAAAACAAAATTCAAGGTCTTTTCCAGGCTTTCCAGGTCAAGAAATCAACTTTTTCCAGGTCTACTTTTTTTTTACATCAAATAATGAAATACCCGTTTTTTATACATGCAAAACATGAGCCATTTCATTTTTTATTGGCCAACAGTTTCCAAAGAAAGCTTTTGAAATCTTTGTGAAGTCATTAAAATCTTCAAAGTATTAAAAATCTTTGTGAAATCTTGAAAAATCTGTTGAAATGTTTAAAAACTTGTGTAAAATCTTTGAAATCCTCAAAATCATTGTGAAATTTTTTGAAATCCTTTGAAATCATTATGAAATCTTTGAAATATTTGTGAAATAATTCTTTGTTTGTGAAATCTTTTGTGTTTGTTTGAAATCATTGAAAGCTTTTGAAAACTTCCCGAAGTTGAAACCTCTTGAAATCGTTTAAAATCTTTAAAATGTTTTGAAATCTTTAAAATCTGGTGTACTGTATGCTTGATGAAATCTTTGAAATTCTTGAAATATTTTGAAATCCTTATGAATCCTTTACATGTTTAGAAAATCTTCCTGAAATCCTTTGTATTCGTTGAAATCATTGAAATATTTAAAATCTTTGTGAAATCTTTTGAAATCTTCTAAAACATGTTGAAATCGTTTAAAATTTTTGAAATGTTTTAAAATCTTTGGAAATTCTTATTAATTTTCTGAGATATTTATGAAATCTTTTGAAATCTCCTAAAAAAATTTGAAATCGTTTAAAATCTATGAAATCTGGTGTACGATACACTTTTTGAAATCTTTGAAATTCTTGTATTTTTTAAAAATCTTTAATAATTTTTTAATAAAATCTTTGAAATATTTGCGAAATCTTTCTGAAATCGTTTGTATTCGTTGGAAATCATTGAAATATTTTAAATCCTTGTGAAAAATGTTGAAATCGTTTAAAATCTTGGAAAAATTTTGAAATCTTTGAAATACTTGAAATCTATTGAAATCCTTATAAATTCTTTGAAATATCTGTGAAATCTTTCTGAAATCTTTCGTATTTGGTTGAAACCGTTTGAAATGTTTTGAAATCTTTGAAATTCTTCTCTTCTTTTGAAATATTTATTAAATTTGTTATGAAATCTTTGAAATATTTGTGACATCTTTTGTATTCATTTGAAATCATTGAAATATGTATTTAAAATCCTTGTGAAATCTTTTTAAATCTGCTGAAAAATGTTAAATCATTTAAAATGTTTGAAAGTTTTAAAATCTTTGTGAAATGTTCAAAATCTTTTAAACCTGATGCACACGCCTTTTTCAAATATTTGAAACTCTTGAAATCTTTATGAAATATTCGAAATCTTTTGAAATAGTTGTGAAATCACTCTTAAATCTTTGTTTGTGATACCTTTTGTATTCGTTGAAGTCATTGAATTATTTCAGATCTTACGACCATGGCTCATTCTAATTCTGAAACTGAATTAACATCGAATTTTTCCGCTAATAATTTTTATAATTTGTAAATTGAATATCACAAAAAATATATACATTAACGTTCTGTATTAGTAGAGAAGAAATAAAAAATTTACAGAATTATTCACAAGATTAAAGTCAATAATATAAAATATTAAATGGCAATCTGTATAATAATTGGCACCAGTCTAGAAAAAGTGCCTTGAAATCTCTTTATTTATTCTGTAATGAACAAAAGCTAAATTATATCTTGATAACAAAAAAAACTTTTCAGTAGCAAATATTTCTTCTAAACGAGATGTTTCTTACATAATAAAATACAGGTTTTAATTACTCTTCACATTTCATTGAAATATTTATAGAATTCGAGAAGTTGTAGGCTCCGGAAGCTACGATCATGGTTCTTTAAAATCAACCAATCCCGACGCAACTGGAACGTGTACGTCATCCGCTTCTGCTCCTTCTGTCCTAGAAGGTAAGCAAGAGCGGGAAATTTACGCGAGAAAACATCGGGCAACACTGTTCCTTGGAGTCAGGTCTCTAGCCGCTGATGATCTTACGCGGCAGACGGGACAGTTGGAGATGAAGTTTCACCTCTGGATACTTTTTTAGAGCTACCAATCTTTGTAGAATGTTATGAGGAACAGTGTTGACGGACCAGATGAAGTGATCCCAGAAGAACAGCCTTTTGCATCCGGTTCGCGATGGAATGAGCCTGACGCTGGCAAGCCGGAATCTTGTTGAGTTGGCTAATAAATGAAGCTTTCATGCCTCCAAGACAGCCGATTATGAGAACTACAAGATGGACTTTGAAGCCTTGGTAGAGCCTGCTTAGCTCGAAAAGAAGTGCTTGATATTTCGCCCGTTTTTCTTCCTCCTTTGCCGTGATATTACCATCGGCTGGTGCCGAGAATTCAATCACGTAAATGATCTTGTTCTTCAGATCTTAGAGGACAATATCAGGCTTCGTAGCACTGATACGTTGAGTGGTCGAGAATGAGAAATTCCAGTAGATCTTACACTGATCATTCTCCACAACGGACTCGAGTTCCCCCTGGGCGTATGGCAAGACGGGCAATAGATCAACACCATAGAAGTGCCTCAGATGGTAATATAACACTTTTAGAGCCGCATTGTGTCTCTCTATGTACCCGTATCGTGCATATTTTGAGCATCCACTGAGAACATGTCCAAGTGTTTCTGGCTCTTGCTTGCACGCTCGGCAGTTGGTATCGCCTACAGGTATATTCATTATGCGCTCGCGGTAAACTAATTTAAAAAAACTTATTATTATTATTATTATTATTATTATACCATTAAGCCATTTCCCTTTCGGGGTAGGCGTGACTTGCTTGGTTGGAAAATAGTAGTGTGTATATGGGTATAAGGTAGGTAGGTATATAGGTATGAGGTAGATAGGTGTATAAGTGTTATAGATATTTTAGATTGATCTGGAATTCTCGTGTTATTTATTTAAATGACACGTTTATTCCGCAACACTGCTCCGACCCAGGTTGCTGATCAATCTCTCTAGCGATCACCCCAAGTGAAGAGCCTCACAAAATTGTTATGTATGGTTCTCCACTTGGGCCCATTAGTATCCAAGGTCTTTGTTTCAGGCGTCATTCATTCTACTGTCACTCTGTTTACAAACTATTTGTCGCCACACTTTTCTGTCCTGGCATACTACTCTAGCTTCCTTCACGTCCATGCATTTTTTCATGCAGGCTCTTGTGTTTCTATGGCTTCTTATGTATCTACGGATTAATGTCTCATTTACAGATTCTAACCATTCTTTCGGCGGTCTACCTCTGGACATTCTGCCATTTACTTTACCTTTATACACTTGTTTGGTCAGTCGTTCATCTTTCATTCTTTCAAGATGTCCGAACCATCTTAACTGATTTCTTTCCCATATGTCAACTAGTGTTTCTCCTGTACCACATTCTTTGAGGATTGTCTCGTTTCGGACTTTGTCCATCAGTGTTTTCCCGCATATTATGCGCAGAGGTTTCATGCCGATCGCGTTAATTTTACTCCTGTCCTTTTCTTGACAGGTCCATGTCTCGCTACCGTATAGTACAGTCGGTACGAATATAGAATTATGTATGGCCATTTTAGCTTTTTTTGATATGTTTTTATTTGTTAGGATGGACCCTGCTCTACCGATAACCTGCTTACCCTTATTTATGCGCCTATCTAACTCCCCATCTATTTTTCCGTCGCTAGTGAATAGACTACCTAGATATACGTACTTGTCAACTTGTTCTAATCTCTCATCATTTAGGACAATGTTGCACATTGTTTTCTCACTTTTTCCTTCAAACACCATGATTTTTGTTTTATTTACGTTAATTTTGAGGTCCATGTTTTTCATGCTTGTATTAAGTTTATTCAACATTCTTTGCAAGTCCTCGATTGGTTCTGCCATAACAATCTTGTCATCTGCGAAAGCTAATCCACGTACCTTGACTGTTTGGAGATTTACACCTTCTTCGTCGAAGAGTGCAGTTCTTAGACACTTATCCATGAATATGATAAATAGCCACGAGGACATAACGCATCCTTGTTTCACGCCTTGCGTAATATCGAACATTTACCCTTACACTCGCTTTACTACCTGTATATATTGTTTTTATTGCTTGTAGGAGCCCTCCATTTACTCCGTACTCTTTAAGGACTTCCCAAAGTTTATTTCTATTTACTTTGTCGAATGCTTTTTCTAGGTCAATAAATGCACAGAAAACTTTTTTTCCTACTCTCAAGCTTTTTTCTGTGATCTGTCTTAGGCTAAATATCTTATCTGTACATGATCTTCCTGGCATAAAACCACTTTGGACTTCCCATATCTTTTCTTCTGTGATTTCCATTACCCTACGAATAAGTATTTTTGAGTATATTTTACTTACAGTACTTAGTAGGCTGATACCTCTGTAATTACTGCAGTTGCTTTTATCTCCCTTTCTTTTGTATATTGGTACGATAATCGCTTTTTTTCCAATCGTCTGGGACTTTCCCCGTCTCGATACATAAATTTATTAATTCGCACAACCTGTGAGGTATGTACTCGCTACCGTATTTAAGCATTTCAGCACTAATACTGTCTATGCCAGCATCCTTACCGTTTTTCAAGTTCTTAATTATGTCTCGGACCTCAGTGACACAGACTTTTTCAATTGAGTTTTCTAATGCATTATGTTCTACGTCGCAGTTTTGTTGTCCTATATCTTCACCTCCTAATAGTTCTTTAAAAGAGTCTTTTAAAGCGTCTACTATCTCGTCTATATCATATAGCATTTCACCTTTGCTGTTTCTCATGCTGACAAACTCTGTACTCTTACTTTCCTTCAACTGTTTATATAATAGTTTCATTATTATTATTATTATTATTATTATTATTATTATTATTATACCATTAAGCCATTTCCCTTTCGGGGTAGGCGTGACTTGCTCGGTTGGAGAATAGTAGTGTGTATATGGGTATATAGGTATAAGGTAGGTAGGAATATAGGTATGAGGTGGATAGGTATATGAGTGTTACACTGTTAAAAATGTTTGCAATTTTAATATACACTTAATATACATTTGTATATTAAATCTAAAACCTAGGTATACGGAATCTCCATTAAGAGACTATGTTATTAAATTTCATATACCGCATATTGATCATTTATCAGAAAAGTCCGATATTTGCACTTTACAAAAATTAAAAACAATTCTGGCAGCAATTTTCAATTATAAATGATCAAAAAGAATATTTTCTCCTAGATGAATGTAAACTACACTGGTTTTTCAGAGCCAAGTTCAATTAAACAAATAATTAAGAAACCTAATCTCCAAGCACCTGTACTCAAGTTAAAATTCTAACATTCGCAGTGAATTTTAGGAATAATTCCACCCGTACGTTGCACTTTAATTGTAAGTAAGAATTTAGTCGACGAATGTAAGGTTATTGCTTTATTTTTTAAAATTTGACAAGATTTGAAGGTATCAAAGGACTTGTTGTTTTCACGCATTCTGTTTTACCGACTTTAATATACATGTATATTAATTTTACAACATGATGGTATATTAAAATTAATGTGCGGTATGTGCAAATGACTTTACTCACATATATATTAAATTTCGATCAGATTTTTTTAACAGTGTAGGTATATATATTTTAGATTGATCTGGAGTTCTCGTGTTATTTATTTAAATGACACGTTTACTCCGCAACACTGCTCCGACCCAGGTTGCTGATCAATCTCTCTAGCGATCACCCCAAGTGACGAGCCTCACAAAATTGTTATGTATGGTTCTCCACTTGGGCCCATTAGTATCCAAGATCTTTGTTTCAGGCGTCATTCATTCTACTGTCACTCTGTTTACAAACTATTTGTCGCCACACTTTTCTGTCCTGGCATACTACTCTAGCTTCTTTCACGTCCATGCATTTTTTCATGCAAGCTCTTGTGTTCCTATGGCTTCTTATGTCTCTACGGATTAATGTCTCATTTACAGATTCTAACCATTCTTTCGGCGGTCTACCTCTGGGCATTCTGCCATTTACTTTACCTTTATACACTTGTTTGGTCAGTCGTTCATCTTTCATTCTTTCAAGATGTCCGAACCATCTTAACTGATTTCTTTCCCATGTGTCAACTATTGTCTCTTTTGCACCACATTCTTTGAGGATTGTCTCGTTTCGGACTTTGTCCATTAGTGTTTTCCCGCATATTATGCGCAGAGGTTTCATGCCGATCGCGTTAATTTTACTCCTGTCCTTTTCTTGACATGTCCATGTCTCGCTACCGTATAGTACAGTCGGTACGAATATAGAATTGTGTATGGCCATTTTAGCTTTTTTTGTTATGTTTTTATTTGTTAGGATGGACCCTGCTCTACCGATAACCTGTTTACCCTTATTTATGCGCCTATCTAACTACCCATCTATTTTTCCGTCGCTAGTGAATAGACTACCTAGATATACGTACTTGTCAACTTGTTCTAATCTCTCATCATTTAGGACAATGTTGCACATTGTTTTCTCACTCTTTCCCTCAAACACCATGATTTTTGTTTTATTTACGTTAATTTTGAGTCCCATGTCCTTCATGCTTGTATGAAGTTTATTCAACATTCTTTGCAATTCCTCGACTGATTCTGCCATAACAATCTTGTCATCTGCGAAAGCTAACCCACGTACCTTAACTGTTTGGAGATCTACACCTTCTTCGTCGAAGAGTGCAGTTCTTAGACACTTATCCATGAATATGATAAATAGCCACGAGGACATAACGCATCCTTGTTTCACGCCTTCCTTCAAAGTAGTTTTGTATTTTGTTCTCTTCTTCTGCTCTGATTTTTTCTTTACTCTCCTTGACTAGTCGTTTAATTTTCCTCTTTTTGTCTTTGTAATCATTTTTGAGTCTATTTCTCTCCTCATCGCTAAGACCTGTCATGTTTAATGTTCTCTTGTGCGCTTTTTTTCTTTTCTTGCTGGGCTGCTTGAATTTCATCATTCCACCACGCATCACCAGACTTTCTTCCTACCACTGCCGTACCACACACTTCATATGCACTGTTTTAAAAGCAAAAAAAAATCAAGGTTTTCGTGAAAAAATCCAGGAGATTTCCAGGTTTTCAAGGTTTAAAAAAAAATCAAGAAGAATTCCAGGCTTTCAAGGATTTCAAGGTCGCTGGACACCCTGAATTCTTGAAAAAAGAGAAAAAGACGGGAACAGGAGAAAGTATATGACGTCTGAAATATGAAATGAATTTTCGAACTTATTAAGTTATTGTTGAACTGCACCGTTGCAGGGTAACTCATTTTTCTGTTATCTAAGTTTGTAACGTTACTTCCACTGACCCCCCCCCCCCTGTTAGAAACAGTTTTTTGCGTGATCCCCTCCCCCTCAAATTGGTAGCGTAGTTTATGGACGGCTTCTTATATTTTATTTGAATTTCAAGAAAACATTGAAATTTGTACTATTTTTGAAATATCTTTGTGACTAGATGGAGCTATGAAAGAAAAATTATTTTTATAATTTTTTTCTGAAAAGGATCTTCTCCTTTCGCTCCGCTGGGAAACGAACCACATAACTACTGATTTCCGGTGGAGAAGATCTTGAAGATCAAGAAGATTTTCAGAAAAAAATTATTTAAAATAATTTTTCTTTCATAGCTCGATCTAGTCTGAAAAGACGTTAAATATTTTATGTTATTCTCTAATGATAATACAGATTCCTTGAAAAGTTTGATTTGTACCATCTAGCAAAATAATGCGTGTATTTCTGAAAACAGTTTCTTCTCTCGATTTCTCTAATAGCTTAATGGGAAATCACCTGACCGGAAATCAGTAGTTCTGTGGTTCTTTCCCAGCGGAGCGAAAGGAGAAGATCTTTTTTCAGAAAAAAATTATTTGAAAGAAAAAATTCAAGCCTCACATTATTAACATTATGAGAACTTAAGGAATCATCGATAAACTTTCTTTCACGACTGAACAATAAAAAGAAGATAAAGTAGAAAAAAATTTCCGATCCTAAATTAAATTTCGGGGTTTTTCCCGATTTCCCGGTCCGCTAGACACCCTGGTAGATTTTGGATTTTGAATTCTTACCTCGCGACACGTGTGTGGACACTGAGGCCAACTGTTGTCTAGTACATTTTTGGGAAGACTTTTGGAGAGCCTCATTAGCCACTGATATTTAGCTAATTCTATAAAAGCTACATTGTCTCCATTGGGTGCTCCGTTTCTCGTGATGAATCCGTGGATGAATCTGCAACACAAATTTTATTTTCAATATTTCTATTAATAATGTTTATTTTCTATAAAAGGGGAAACCTTCTTACAGTGGATAATACAACCTACAGTGGATAATTATTAATTAAAAATACTAATATATGTAAAATAATTAATTAAATTTAATTAAGACACTATACGTGTTCATAAATTAAAATTAATTAATTTTCTTTTATTTGTGCTCTTAATTAATGATTGTCCACTATTGTTGCATTATCCACTGCAGGGAGGTTTCCCCTATGTGTATAGAAATCCTTAGTTCATTAAAAAAAAAAAAGTAAATTCATTGACGTGTCTGAAAATTTGTTCCAAATGAAAAGGATGAAAATGTATTTTCACAATAAAATACAATGAATAACAATGTGAAAATTTGAATTTTTTGTAAACATGTGTAATCAGGGTGTCTACCCGACAGGTGTTTTTGAATTTCCCGGTTTTCTCCCGGTCGATTTCTACAGATTTAAAGAGATTTATAAAAAATCTAAAAGATTAAAAAGATTTATGATTTGGAACAGGGAATTTCGGAAAAGAATAGGCTTCGGGCCCACCACACTATTGACCCTATTTGACATTTTTTTTAGCAATGACACTAAATAAATTACTTTCTCAAAATTTTCCGCTAATGCCACTATTTCTTTACTTTTCCTTGAAAAATATTTTTGAATTTATTCGCTACTTAGCTGAAATAATATGCCCGCCATCTCAACGAATCACAAAATACCGAAAAATGGTCTCAATGGCTGATCATGGGTAATAGTTGATATTTTAACCAAGAAAATATTTTGTCTTTAAATCAAAAACAGTTGAATTGAACCAAAAAATAGTTAAATTTTCAACCAACAAGATGAATTTTCAACACAGAAGATTAATTTTCTACCAAAAGAGATGAATTCTCAACAAAATACATACATTTTTAACCAAAGAGTTGAATTTTCCACAAAAAAGATTAATTTTCTACCCAAACAAACGAATTTTGAACAAAATACATGAATTTTCTACTAAATAGTTGAATTTTCAACATATAAAGAATAAATTTTCAACCAAAAATGGAATAGATAACTTTTCAGATAAAAAAAATTAATTTTCCAAAGAAAAAAACGAATTTGCAACAAAATAATTAAATTTTCAAATAAATCGTTTAATTTTCAACCAAATGAATTTTTAACGAAAAAAATTGATTTCCGACCGAATAGTTCAATTTTCTACCAAATCGTTGAATTTTCAAGCTAAAAAAATAAATTTTGTACAAAACTCTTGAATTTTTAACAAAAAAGTGAATTTTTTACCAAATAGTTGAAATTTCAACTAAAAAAATGAATCTTCAAAAAAAAAAAAAAAAAATTTTCAACAAAACATGTAATAGTTAATATTTCAACCAAAAAATATTTTAATTTGAAATCAAAATCTGTTGAATTCAACCAAAAAGGATGAACTCTCAACTAAGAAGATAAATTTTCTAGCAAGAAAGATAAATTTTAAACAAATTACATAAATTTTCAATTAATTAGTTTGAACAGTGGATGTGATGTTAGTCCAAATTTGATTAATTTTTAGTTTATATTTCTTTCGTTTCTTAAGATTTTTAACAAAATGGTTGAATTTTTAAGCTAAAAAAGATCAGTTTTTTTCGAAAAATCGAGTAGTTGAATTTTGATTTAAGGAGAGTTAATTTCCAATAAAAAAAAACGAATTTTCTACAAAACAGTTTCATTTTGTACCAAATAGTTGAATTTTCAAGCCAAAAAGACAAATTTTCTATAAAAAAATTGATGTTTCAACCCGAGAATATGAATTTTGCAGAAAAAGTTAGTTTTTAATCATTCCGTTAAATTTTCAACAAAATAGTTAAATTTTCATTTAAAAAATTAAATCTTAACTAAAATTGTGAATCTTCAACAAAAAAATTAAGTTTTTAAGAAAGTAGTTCAACTTTCAACCAAGGAGTTACATTTTCAACCTAAAACGAATTTTCAAACGAAAAATATAAAAGTTGATATTTCGACAAAAACACAGAGATTAAAATTTTAAATAAAAAAAAAGTTGGAGTCAACCAACAAAAACGAATTTTTAACCAAATTGTTGAATTTTCGAGCCCAAAATACGAATTTTCTACAAAACAGTTTAATTTTGTACTAAATATTTGAATTTTCAATAAAAAATTTAATTTTCAACCAAAACAGATTAATTTTTAACTAGACAATTGCATTTTTAATCAGAAAAGGTGAAATTTTCACAGAAAGAGATCAATTTTAAACCTAAAAAGAATTTTCCATAAAAAAAATTGTTAGTCAAATAGTCGAATTTTTAACCAAAAGAGATGAATTCTGAACCAAAAATATAGTAGTAGACTTTTTAACCAAAAAGAATTAATTTTGAACCAAAAATAGTTGGATTTTCTTATTGGGTTCTATTAACCCAGTTCGCAATAACGCGAAAAAAATGAGAAAAAGAGGAAAAAGGGAAAGTTTCTTGAAAACAGGAGAAAGAAGACAGATTTGTTGTGAATGAAAAACCCTAACGAGACCTTTTTTTTTTTTTTCTAAAAACTTAAAAGAACTTTGAAAGAGTGAGATTTCTCGAATGAAAATAGAATTGAACGAATTTGTCTTTTTTTCACTGAAAAGGAAATGAAATTAGAAGAAGAGTTTCGTTTTCTACAAAAAGCTCCTTGAAAATCATAACTCTAAACCTATTAAAAATTTTCCCTACTTACTTTCGAACGGTATGTACAGCTTTTTTTCTTCTTTCCGCTTCTCTTTTTGCATGCCACCTGCGAATATTTTTCTGAATGATTATCGCAGCCGCCCTCATTTCCAAATATTTTCGTCTTTGGACTAATCCTTTCCATTTGCTTTGGATTATGGCAATGATCTCATGTTTCTTCATTTGAAAAGCATCTTCCGTGTCGAAAAGAGTCTTAGGGAACCGTATAAATAATTTCGTGCTGTTAAAAAAAATATTTGGTATTATATAAACGGTCTTCAGAATTTTCAAGTATTTGGATACAAAAAAAAATTAGTCAAAGTAGGCTTAATTAAGTGAATTAAGTCGTTAAATCATCCCTCCTTCCATACTGCCCCTCTCCTACCCCCCTACTTTTCCACCCCTCAATTCCACGTTCGCTTCCTTTCCCCAAATTCTTACTCCTTTACTTCCTTTCACCTCGCTCTCCCAGTTTACACTCCCCTTCCCCTACTTCTCTTCCCCAGCTCACAGTTCCCTCTGCTACTCACCCTCAATCCTAATTATTTCCCCTACTTTCCTCCGCACTCACTATTCCTTCATCTCCTAATTTCCCCTACATCCCCTCCATTCTTACCCTCGCTTCCCCTAGCCACCACCTCATTTTCCCTACTCCACCTACTTCCCCTCACCACACTTCTCCGCTACTCATTTTCCCTGTCTACCCCACACCTTATTTTCCCTCACTTCCCCCTCCTTAATTTCTCCTAATTCATGGTATTTTCGCTCTCCTCATTTCCCTTAACTCAGCCTACTTTCCCTCACCTCATTTCCCTTAATTCACCTTACTTTCAACTTTTCAACATTATAGGTCTAACGATTCGTCTCAAGGCAAAGAATCTTTATGTTATTGTATTAACTTTAAATAATGTAAATGAAAAAAGTTTAACTAAAAAAACCGATTTTTCAAATATTATGAATGACCATAGCTTCCTTGCTCTTCAATAAAATGAATTCATATTATAGGTCAATCAATTCGTCTCGTATCAGCGAATCTTTTTTATTCTTGCATCAACTTTAAATTATGTCAGTGAGAATATTTTTACTATAAAAATGGATTTTTTAATCAATATAAATTAAAATAACTTCCTTACTCTTTAATAAAGTATACTAATATTATAGGTCAATCGATTTTCCCCGAATCAAGGAATCTTTTTCGTTCTTGCATCAATTTTGAATTATGTAAGTGAAAAAAGTTTTACTATAAAAAACCGTTTTTGCTTCTTTATAGAGGAAGCTTTGTCATGGTAACATTTTCCAAAATTTTTATATTCATTTAATTAAACCTTCCTCAATTTAAAAATGTCTAATACAATGTTCTAAGCAATTGTCCGGATGTGTGTGTGTGTGTGTGTGGATGTCACACTTATTTGTGAAGACGATAACTAGAAAACGGTTGCAGATAAATTGATGAAATTTGGATGGCTTATTTTTCTCACTAATATCTTGAAACTGACGTAAGGATTTCTGAAAATATTTATTGTATCTTTTTTAGCACTCAATAATATTTAAAAAATCGGTTTTTTCTAGTAAAACTTTTTTCATTAGCATAATTCAAAGTTGATGCAACAATATTAAAGATTCCTTGGTTGGAGACGAATCGATTGACCTATAATATTAATACATTTTATTAAAGAGTAGGGAAGTTATAGACCGAAGGATTTCTAAAAATATTTATTGAATTTTTTTAGCACTCAATAATATTTTAAAAAGCGGTTTTTTATATTAAAACTTTTTTCATTAGCATAATTCAAAGTTGATGCAAGAACAGAAAAGATGTGTTGATTCGAGTCGAATCGATTGACCTATAATATTAATACATTTTATTGAAGATTAAGGAAGCTATGGCAATGCATAATATTTGAAAACACGATTTTTTCACAGAAAAAACAAAATGTAATCTTTACAGCGACTTCAGAGTAATCTTTACCTGCAACAGAAATTAACTTCACATGGTAAGATTGACCCAAAACATGGGAAACGGTTACTATGGCAACTCCATTAAATCGTGTTTTGTTTCGATGTGAAAAAATTCAATTTTATCTACTTGAAAATTACCCGCAACAAAAATTCACTTCGGTTTTTTCTGTGTTATAGTAAAGCTTTTTTCACTAACATAATTCAAAATTGATGCAAGAACGGAAAAGATTCCATGATTTGAGGCAAATCGATTGACCTATAATATTAATACACTTTATTGAAGAGTAAGGAAGTTATGCTCATTTATAATATTTGAATCGTCTGTTTCAAACAGAAAAACTTTTTTAATCGACATAATTCAAAGTTGAAGCATGAATAGAAAAGACTTTTTGATCATAAAATTTCAAATAGAATATATCTGAAAATGTTTGTAAGGAAATCATAAAGCTGGGAAAGGGATACGGTGTGACAGAACTTTTCCCTTCCATTTTCCAGCTCGAAAAATTATCATTTCGAATACAAAATTTTATTTGTCTAATTTGCCTTTGTATTTAAAAACTTGTTGAATTACTTTGTAATTTTGTATTTTTTGTACATTTCTATTTTTAAATTGAGCAAAATGAAGACTTGGCTTGTATATTATTGAAAAAAATAATTAATGCTTCCTCTATGAGTAAGCTAACACATTTGCTAACGGAATCAAAGTGCTCGTGAAATGAGCACCATATAATTATAAATACGAACAAAGTGGAAACACTCAAGATCGAATTCACAGCTAGTTTCAAATATTATGCATTACCATAGCTTCCTTACTCTCCAATAAAATGTATCAATATTATAGGTTAATCGATTCGTCTCGAACCAAGGAATCTTTTATATTTCTGCATCAGCTTTGAATTATGTTAATGAAAAAAGTTTTACTATAGAAAACCGACAATTGCTTCGAACATTGTATCAGACATTTTTAAATTGAGGAACGTTTAATTAAATTAATTAAATTTTTTTCGAAAATATTACCATTACAAAGCTTCCTCTATGAGGAAACAAAATTAAATAAATATATATTTAGAGGGACTTTTATAGAAACTTCATGCTAAAATGTTTCATATATTTTCAAAAATATTGTTCTTACCACAGAGAATATTAAAATTTGTCCAACTTTTTTTGTTACCACTTTAAGTTCCTGCACTGTGATAGGAAATTTGTATAAATAAATAAAATAAATAATTTATTTACTGTGGGGAAAAAGCTGTAGAATGAGCCTAAGAACATTACAATATGTTGATTATTTCGAATAATACCTAAATTAAAAAAAAACATTGAAATTTACACAATAGTTAAAAATTTACACTATTTTTGCAATATCAATCATCAAAAAAGAGGTAAACTTAAACTTTTGACCCGTAGTGTATGCGGAATTTTATTAGCTCTAACTTAAAAAAAAAGTTCAAATCGGGTTAGAAATCGCTTCTGAATATGAATTTGTCCAAAGAAATTTTTTTTTGTATACTGTGCATCCGACCGAAATTATAAGGGTTTCTGCCCGGGGCTACGAAACCCTAAAAATTGTTTTTAAAAAATTTGCTTACTTGCCCATTCGGTACTCGTCACTATTGTACCCCAAATGACAAACCAAAACTTGAACACCTTCTTTTGCAGAACCATTATAATGTGGCCAGGTTTCAGAACAGAGGGATTTGTATCTTTGCAGAAAGTCTTCATAAGTTTTTCTGTAAGCGAAACCTGCTCGACGCACTCGTAAATTCTCCATTAGTCCTAAATATTTCACTTGATGCAATACAATCTTCTCGTTAAATTGATCTGTAATCATATGATAATGTTTAATAATAAACAAACGTTCATTTTTTTCTAAATTATAAAGAGATTTTAATTTTTTGAGGACTTACTGCCCATTTTGAAATCATTTGGTTTTATGCAGCGAATATAAGAAGGCTCTTTTCCCATTAGGATCTCAACTAGATTGTTTAAACTGTTCTTGAATTGTGTAACTGCAGTTTCGGGTCGTTTTTTACTTGACAAGTCCTTCTTGACGCCGAAGACTGCCTGTAAAAATATTTCTATTTTAGTATACTGCTATTTAGTTAATTTTACCTCTTTTATTAATTTTTTGAAAACAAAGAACAGGGATCACAATGGTTCAGCAGTTGAATTGTAGGGAAAAAAGGGAATTTTTCTTCGGAAAAAGGTGGATTTTTTTCTTTTAAAAATACTAGCGTAGTGAACAAAAATGAATAAATGCAACACTTTTATAGAAAATACTGCAATTTTTAAATAAAAACATTAATATTAAGACATTTTTGTATTTCGGATTAACTATTGCAATATTTTTGATAAATATTTTTGCATATATGGACAATAAAACCATTGAATTTTTGTTCAATAATACCAATTTCCGACCAATTTCTGGTGAAAATGCTAACATAATCTCAAATTATGCCAGAATTTTAAATCTTATTTGAAATCTATATCGATATTTCCGGTCAAATCCGCTAGCATAACATAACCTAAAATTGTTACAAATTGTGAATCTTCTTTGAAATGTTTCAAATATACTTTTTTTCAAATTAAAAATACACAAAGTTGCTAACAGATTCTAAATCTTGTTCAAATGATGTCTTTTGTCTGAAAAATTGTAAATATTCTTTGAAATAGAATAATTCTCTTCTCTCTTAAAAAAAGAAAATGGTTCAGATTGGTAAATGATCTTTTTTGAAATCTAATGATTTTTGTTTAAAATAACCGATTTCCCGTGACATGCGTTAATATAATCGGAAACTGTTAAAAAATTGAAAATCTGGTTGGAACTATGATTTTTGTTTTAAAATAACAGTCTTTTGTGTAAAATGTTAATGTAACCTTAAATTGTTAAAAAATTTTGAACCTTTAAAATATAAGGATTTTTGTTAAAAAAATGTTGCAGTTTTCGGTGAGAAATGATAAAAAACTAAAAAACGTAAATTGGTGAAAAATTTTAATTTTTAAAATCTAATATTTTGTTATTAAAAATACCCATTTCCGGTGTAAAACGCTAACATAACCTGAAATTGTTAAAAACTGGGAATCTTGATTATTTTAGTTTCAAAATGGTAATTTCGGTGAAAAAAACTAACACGACCGAAAACTATAGAAATTTCAAGTCTTCTTTGAAACTTTCTGATTTTATATTAAAATCCTTTTGAAAAATTACAATTTCCTATCTAAAACAAAGTGATGTACCGATATGTCGCGAAAATCTCGCAATTGTTGTTGATTTATATGTTAAATTTCAAATTTTGAAAATTAAATCTACAAATAATCCCTTTCAAGGATGTTCTAAGTGCTCAGTAAAGTTCAAAATTACTTAATCTTTAACTTGATTTATAAAATTGGCAAAAAAGATCCATTGATTATTTTAAATTATTATTATTATTATTATTATTATTTTAAATTTTAGAAGAGAAATGCAAGCGTAAATCATAACAAATAGTAGATGTCATAATTGTTCACTTAAATGTCGTTATTTGCATATTTGTGTTTTTTATCTGCTTTAAGCAAAAGTCGTAATTTCCACTCAATTTTAATTTATAAAAGCTCATTCTATTCCTTGAAAGGTTCTTTACAGTTTTATTCGTCAAGTTTTTATGGAAATTATTTTGTTAAAAAATATTACGCACAATTATTTATAGTTTGTGATTATTTGAAATAAACAATTTATTAAGTAATATTTATTAGAAACGTCACGAATAGAATTGTAAAGTACAATTGACAAGGACGAAAAGATTGTAAAGGAATGCAAATTACGACTTTTGCCTCAGTGAAAGAAAAAACACAAACAATTATGACTTTAACCATTTTCTTATTACTTAGCTTGGGTTATTGCATGGGTTTCTTTTCCAAAATTTGTTGCAATAATTAATGGGTATTTTTTGCCAATTTTATAAATCAAGTTAAAAAATTAAGTAATTTTGAACTTGACTGAAGACTTGGAACGTCCTTATAAAAGGGATTATTTGTAGATTTAATTTTCAAAATTTCAAATTTAAGATATAAATCAACAACAATGATTGCGATATGTTCAACGTTACATCACTTTTTTTAGTTAAGAAAGGGAAATAAAATGAAATTTTATTCATAAATTAAATTTTATAAAAATAAAAGTATCTCAATTCAGTTTAAGATATATTTTTTCTTCCTTTCGCGACACTATTGAATTAATCATGTTAGATTATATTTTTTTCTATTTTTTTGCACCAATCGTCGACAATTTTTCTTTGTCTTTTTTCATTGGATCATAGTTTTTCTCTAAGCTGACCTCGGACTCACTTCAGAGATAAAAAATAGTGTCACAAATTTTTTAAAAATAGTGTCATAAAATTTTTCCAGCATTACACTTATATGTAGTAAGAATTTAAAAGTGTATAGATCGTAATTAAAAAGTGTGCAATAGATAATTAACTTAATTTTTTAAGCAAAATTTCCAGTCTTTACCTTATTCCCCTCTTTTTTCATCTTTCTACTTAAACGCGAACTGAATTAATAGAACCCAATAAGAAAATCTAATTATTTTTGATTAAAAGTTCGTCTGTATGTTAAAAATTTTATTAATTGTTTCTAATTCGAATTATTTCATTGAAAATGCAACAATTTTGTTAAAAAGTCAGACTTCTTGGTTTAAAATTCAACTGTTTTGTTGATAATTCCTCTTTTTGGCTTGAAAGTTCAACAATTTAAACAAAAAATCAACTATTTGGTTGAAAATTTATGTATTTTGTTGAAAATTCGTCTTTTCTGGTAGAATGTTAATGTTTTGGTTAAAAATGCAACTATTTAGTAGAAAATTAATCTTCTTTAGTTGAGGATTCAAGCATTTTGTTAAAAATTGTTTTTTGTTTTGTTAAATCCAAGTGTCTTTTATTTTTGAATAAAATCTTTTTTTTTTATATATCAACTATTAAATTTTTCGTTGAAAATTCATCTTTTTAGGTTGAAAATTCAACTACTTGGTTGAAATACTTTCTTAAAAGTTCATTGTTTTGGTTCCGGATTCACAATTTAAGTTGAAAACTTTTTTTTCGTAAAAATGATTTTTTCAAACTGAAAATTTAACTATTTCTTTGTAAAATCAAGTGATTGGCTGAAAATTAACTTTAATCTGGAAAATTCATATTCTCGGATTGAAAATTCAACTCCTATGTAGAAAATTTCTTTTTTTGGGTTAAAAATTGAACTGCTTGGTACAAAATTAAATTCTTTTTTTTTTGTTATTGAAAATCAATTCTCTTCAATGAAAATTTAGCTACTCAATTTTTGGTTAAAAATTGATCTTTTTTAGTTAAAAAATTCAACTATTTAGTTACAAATTTTGAGAAACAAAAAAAAATATAACTTAAAAATTAATCAAATTTGGACTAACGTCACATCCAATGTTTAAAGTATTTTGTTTAAAAATTTATGTAATTTGTTGAAAATTCGTCTTTTTTGGTAGAATGTTAATTTTTTGGTTAAAAATGAAACTATTTAGTAGAAAATTATTCTTTTTTAGTTGAGGATTCAAGCATTTTGTTAAAAATTGTTTTTTTTTGTTAAATCCAAGTGTCTTTTATTTTTAAATAAAATCCTTTTTTTTATATATAAACTATTAAATTTTTCGTTGAAAATTCATCTCTTTAGGTTGAAAATTCAACTACTTGGTTGAAATACTTTCTTAAAAGTTCATTTTTTTGGTTACAGATTCACAATTTAAGTTGAAAACTCTTTCTTTTTTTTTTCCGTAAAAATGATTTTTTTAAACTGAAAAATTAACTATTTCGTTGTAAATTCAACTGATTGGCTGAAAATTAACTTTAATCTGGAAAATTCATATTCTCGGATTGAACATTCAACTTCTATGTAGAAAATTTCGTTTTTTGGGTTAAAAATTCAACCGTTTGGTACAAAATTAAATTCTTTTTTTTTTTATTGAAAATCAATTCTCTTCAATGAAAATTTAGCTACTCAATTTTTGGTTAAAAATTGATTTTTTTTAGTTTAAAAGTTCAACTATTTAGTTACAAATTTTGAGAAACAAAGAAAATATAACTTAAAAATTAATCAAATTTGGACTAACATCAAATCCAATGTTTAAACTATTTTGTTTAAAAATTTATGTAATTTCTTGAAAATTCGTCTTTTTTGGTAGAAAATTAATCTTCTTGGTTGAAAATTTAACAATTTGGTTAAAAATTATGTATTTTGTTGAAAATTCATATTTTCTAGCAGAAAATTAATTTCCTTAGTTGAAAATTCAACCATTCCGTAAAAAATGTATGTGTTTTGTTAAGAATTCATCTTTTTTGGTAGAAAATTAATCTCCTGTGTTCAAAATTCATCTTATGGGTTGAAAATCTAACTATTTGGTTGAAAATTCCACTGATTTGTAGAAAGTTAATCTTTTTAGTTGAAAATGCAACTGTTTGGTTGAAAACTGTTTTGGTTGAGGATTCAACTATTTTATTTAAAAAATTCGTCTTTTTTGGTTCAATTGAACTGTTTCTGATTTAAAATTAAAACCTTTTCATGGTAAAAATATCATTTATTATCCCTAATCAGCCACTGAGATAATTTTCTGGTATGTTGTGATGCGTTGAGATGACGGGTATATTATTTTAGCCAATTAGCGAAGAAGTTCAAAAATACTTTTCAAGGAAAAGTAAATAAATAGTGGCATTAGCGGAAAATTGTGAGAAAATAGTGTATTTAGTGTCATTTTTTCGAAATAGCATAATAGTGTCATATCGATCAAAAAAATAATCAAATAGTGTCAATAGTGTGGTGAGTGCGAGGCCTCTCTAAGCTACTCATAACTTCTTTATAATTGACCGCGAGTTTCTTAACAATTTTTCAAAATTTATCGCAGCAAAAAAGGAGAAAATAGGGACAACATTATCAAATTATAGATTATTGGGGACTTTGAGAAAAAAGGGAATAGGGGACTGACTGAGATCCCTAAAATTAGTTAATAGAGTATCGGAAAGGTGCATACCTTAGTGATTGAATTCGTTGTGTGGGACATGACTTCGCGCAAATCCCTGAATAGGAGATCATTATTCTTTTCCAAAAAGCCTCGTACATTGTAGGTCACATCACCAGCATAATGTACCAATCTAAATTCCTGAAAAAGGAAATAAAATACAATATTTTATTTTTTAAATTTCATATTCTTTGAAATATTTTGTATTATTTATTCTTACATCACGACCCATGATCTTCTGAGTCTGAATATCAGCTTTCATGTGACTAATATAGTGGGGATGAATGCTCAAATTTGAATTTAATTTCTCCAGGAAACTTAAATCTGTTGGATCACCAGGCCGCAGACATTCCTCGTCCATTAGAGATATTATCCCTAAATTCAGTATTCATTTAATTTCATTATTAGAATTTTTGAATCTTGCTATTCTATAATAAATTTGCTTAAAATAAAGTACCTTTGTACTTTTCCTCAATGAGATCACAGATAACTTTGTTATTGAAATAGGGTACGTTTTCCCACTCAATTCCTTCCTTGAGATATTCTTCTTGTTCAGATTTTAAAGTCAACCGAATGAAAAGCTGCTGTAGTTTTTCGTTGCAGAAGTTGATGCAGAACTGCTCGAAACTGTTGGTTTAAAAAAAGGTTTTTAATAATTCAGAGAAGATAAGTGAAGTCAGCTGGTGAAGTATTTACACCAGAGGCCCAAAAGGCCCAAGGAATGAAATTTTAAGGAAGGGTTAGATTTTTATTTTATTGTTACTACCATCATCAATCTCGCGCGTCTAGTTTTTCTGCTTGAGAAAAAAACAATTTTTAATACAAAATACAAATTTTGAATGACTATTTATCCGCTAAGTTTATCTATTTTTGAGCTTTTACTGAATGAAAAGCTGTTGTAGTTTTTCGTTGAAGAAGTTGATGCGGAACTGCTCGAAACTGTTGGTTTAAAAAAAGGTTTTTAAAATTTCAGAGAAGATCAGTGCAGTCAGCTGGTGAAGTATTTACACCAGAGGCCCAAAAGGCCAAGGCCCAGGGAGTCAAATTTTTAGGGGTGGCTTAAATTTTTTATTTTATTGTTACAATCATCATTAATAGCGCGCGTCTAGTTTTTCGATTTGAGGAGAAAAGAATTTTTAATGCAGAATACAAATTTTCAATAACTATTTATCTGCTAAGTTTATTTGTTGTTAAGGTTTTACTGAATGAAAAGCTATTGCAGTTTTTCGTCGAAGAAGTTGATGCAGAACTGCTTGAAATTGTTAGTTTAAAAAAAGGTTTTGAAAATGTAGATAACAGTAAAGTCAGCTGATGAAGTAGTTCACCAGTGGCCCAAAAGGCCATGGCCCAAGGAATCAAATTTTACGGAAGGTTTAGATTTTTATTTTATTGTTACTACCATCATCAATCGCGCGCGTCTAGTTTTTCTACTTGAGAGGAAAAGAATTTTTAATACAGAATACAAATTTTGAATAACTATTTATCTGCTAAGTTTATTTGTTGTTAAGGTTTTACTGAATGAAAAGCTATTGCAGTTTTTCGTTGAAGAAGTTGATGCAGAACTGCTTGAAATTGTTGGTCTAAACAAAGGTTTGGAAATTTAGATATCAATAAAGTGAACTGATGAAGTAGTTTACCAGAGGCCCAAAAGGCCATGGCCCAGGGAGTCAAATTTTTCGGGGTGGCTTACATTTTTTATTTTATTTTTACTAGCATCATCAATAGCGCGCGTCTAGTTTTTCGATTTGAGGGTAAAAGAATTTTTAATACAGAATACAAATTTTGAACAACTATTTATCTGCTAAGTTTATTTGTTGTTAAGGTTTTACTGAATGAGAAGCTGTTGTAGTTTTTCGTTGAAGAAGTTGATGCAGAACTGCTTGAAATTGTTGGTCTAAACAAAGGTTTGGAAATTTAGATGTCAAAAAAGTGAACTGATGAAGTAGTTTACCAGAGGCCCAAAAGGCCATGGCCCAGGGAGTCAAATTTTTCGGGGTGGCTTAAATTTTGTATTTTATTGTTACAAGCATCATCAATAGCGCGCGTCTAGTTTTTCGATTTATAGGGAAACGAATTTTTAATACAGAATACAAATTTTGAACAACTATTTATCTGCTAAGTTTATTTGTTTTTAAGGTTTTACTGAATGAAAAGCTGTTGTAGTTTTTCGTTGAAAAAGTTGATGCAGAACTGCTTGAAATTGTTAGTTTAAAAAAAGGTTTTGAAAATTTAGATATCAGTGAAGTCAGCTGATGAAGTATTCACCAGAGGCCCAAAAGGCCATGGCCCAAGGAATCAAATTTTACAGAAGGTTTATAGATTTTTATTTTATTGTTACTACCATCATCAATCGCACGCGTCTAGTTTTTCTACTTGAGAGGGAAACAATTTTTAATACAAAATACAAATTTTGAATAACTATTTACTTGCTGATTTTATTTGTTTTTAAGGGTTTACAAATATAATTTCCCTAAAATTCTTGAGAAAATTTAAAAAGATTTTCAAATATTTGAGATATATCAAATCAAAATTTCAACAAAAAAAGTTAATTTTCAACCAAAAAATATGAATTTTCATACTATATTTTCTACAAAATAGTTAAATTTTTGAACCCGAAAAAAGGAATTTTTTATCAAAAAAGTTAATTATAAACCAAATAGTTGAATTCTCAAACACACATATGAATGTTTTATCAAGAAGATTAATTTTCTACCAAAAAGACGAATTTTCAACGAAATAGTTAAATTTTTAACTAAAGAGATGAATTTTCAACTAAAAAAAAGGATTCTCAACGAAAAATGCAATAGTTGACATTTTTATAAAACAGATTATTAATTAAAAATAGCTAAATTCATCCACAAAAGACGAATTTTTAACAAAAAACATGAAATATCAACAAAATGGTTACATTTTTAACCAAGTAGTTGAAATTTTCAAGCAAAATAGATTAATTCTCAAAGAAACATGTAAAAGTTGATATTTCAATTAAAAAATATTTTTATTTTAAATCAAAAATATTTGAATTCATCCAAAAAAGACGAATTTTCAACAAAGTAGTTGAATTCTCAACCAAAACAGATTGATTTTCATCCAAAGAGTTGCATTTTAAACCAAGAAAGATCACATTTCTACCAAAAGAGATGAATTTTCAAACATCTTTTAAACTGACTCGAATTATTCCTGAAATTTGGAAGAATCATTTATAATTACAAAATTTTTTATAAATCTTTTTAAACTTCCTGAAAACTTTTTAGATTTTCATTGAAAATTAATTTTTTTTATTTTCCTGAAACCTTTCAAAATTCTTAAAAAGCTTCGAATTTTTTGTTCAAAATCTTCAAACATCTACAATTTTTTAAAAAGTTTTTGAAATTTTTTCAAGTTTGGAATTATTTTAGAATTTTATCAAAACTTCTTTCTATTATCTTTTAAAATGAGTCGAATGTTTCCTAAAATTAGGAAAAATCTTTCAAAATTAAATAAATTGCCTAAAATCTTCGAGATTTTTTTTGTGGACATTTTGAAAAATCTTTTCAAATTTGCCTTAAAGGTTATTAAAAATGAATCATTCAAAAATTTTCGCAGGAATTAAAAAAAAAGTTTTTTATTTTCTTGAAACCTTTCAAAATTCTTAAAAAGCTTTGAATTTTTTTTTCGAAATCTTCAAAAATATAGATTTTGTTTAAAAATTTTTGAAATCTTTTCAAGTTTGAAATTATTTTTGCATTTTATCAAAACTTCTAAATATCTTTTAAAATGATTCGAATGTTTCTTAAGATTGGGAAAAATCTTCAACAATTAAAAAAATTGATTTAAAATCTTCCAGATTTTTTTTGAAATGTTTAGAAATCTTGTAAAAATTTGCTTTAAAAATTAATTTTTCAGAATAAAAAATCATTAAAAATTTTCCCAGGAATCTCAAGAAAATTTTGGTTAGTATCGCAAAACTTTTCAAAATTCTTAAAAAGCTTATTTTTTCCAAATCTTCGGAAATCTACATTTTATAAATTTTTTTTTGAATCCTTGAATCCTTTTTTCGAATCCTTCAAATTTCCCAGAAAATTGTCGAACAAAATTTTTCACTTATAATAAGATTCTTGAGAAAATTCAAAATGATTTTTAAAGATTTTAAATTTGCTAAATCAAAATTTTAACAAAAAAGTTCATTTAGACCCAAATCGTTGAATTTTGTATAAAATTGATACAATTTTTCACTCAACCACTCACGAATGACAGATGTTATTTTGCTCAATCTAAATTCTTTTAAAAATGATAGTGACAGCAAAGAACAAACTTTTTATTGCTTCTCAACTCTGCAGCAGAAAAAAACTATATAGTAGGGAAAATTGAAAAAGGGCGGCAAATTTTTAGGGGCGCCACGAAGGCTTAGAATTTTTTCAGTATTACAGAAAACTTCCGTTTATACTTATATTGTATTTTTTTGTCAACTCTGCAATTGAAAAAAAACTTGTAAAGAAAATTGAAAAAGTGGAGCAAAATTTTTGGTGGCCCGAGACCCAAATCCGGCTCTGGAGAAGATATACTGTATTTCAAAATCAGTATTACTGACCTGTTTTTTTGGAAAATTTCGAAGCCATAGATGTCTAAAATTCCCATTACGACAGTTCGATGATTATTCGTCATAGGTTGTAAAGATTTATTAAGCCTGGTGACGAGCCAAGTGAATAGTCTGTCATAAACTGCTTTTGCCAATGCATCTCTAGCATAAATGGCTAATTCTCTGTTCAGAGGGGTGACTACAACATCACCATGTGCGTCTATTGTCCGATGTGTAAATCCTTGAGCCAAATCCCTCAGGTCGCATCCCAACAACTGTTAATCATATTTTTAATTAATAATTATTAATTAAAAAACAAGTCAAAATAGGCGGCACGCGCCTAGGAAAAAGGGTTTCGTAGCCTATTAGGATGTTAATTAAGTCGTTCAAACTTATGTCTGCCATACTTCCCCCCTACATTCCCCTCCCCTACCCTCACTACACTCTTCGCTTCCCCTACCTTCTCCAAATTCCTCCTCCTCTACTTCACCCTCTCCTCACTTCCTCAGCTAACACTCCCCTTCATTATCACTTTCCCTCCACTATTCACCCGCACTAGCCTATATACTAGCCCTTCCTTCACTTCCAGCATT
>CAKNYM010052981.1:440074-467385 GCA_932195095.1 Andricus curvator
ATCATTTCCCCTCACTTCCCTTACTTACTCTCCTTGATCTCGCCTCATTCCTTCTACTTACCCTCACATAATTTCCCTTCAATTCCTCTAATTTACCCTCCCCTAATTTCCCCTATTTCCTCTCCTTTCCCAAACTTCTTCTTCTACTTTCCCCTCTCCTCATTTCCTTAGCTAACACTCCCCTTCCCCAGCCATCACTTTCCTTCCCCTACCTATCTGTACTACCCTACTATCCCACTCTTCACTTATATCACTACCCTCCCTCACTATCCTTCTACACTTCTCATCGTTCCCTCTCACCCCCCTCGTCTCATTTCCCCTCACTCTCCCTCCTACCCCCTCCCTTAATTTACCCTCACTTTCCCTCTTGTCATTTTCCCTACTTCACTTCCCATTATGTACCCTCTACTCATTTCTCCTTATTCCCCTCTCCTAATTTTCCCTCACTTCCCCTCTTCTCATTTCTCCTCCTGGGAAAAAGTACGAAGGACGGACGGATACCCAACCGAAACTATAAGGGTTTCTGCCCGGGGCTACGAAACCATAAAAACAAAGTAGTTTTTACGAAATGACTCCATTTCAAATTGAGCACGATTGCGAAAAAATTTTACTGGCTTTGGTCAAAACTTTTCTTTCACAAATCGAGTTATAATGGGAAGTTTCAGCCAATTTTTAAAAGGAGATTTCATTTATTATTAAGATATTTGTACATCAGATGGGTATTTCGCAAATATTCCATCAAAGTGCCTTCTGACAGTAGTGCCTTTTTTTTAGCAAGCTTTCTAGTAATTTTTGTATTAAAATTTCTTTACTCCTCATTTTCAAAATTCCTTGATTTTTCCATGACTAATTTTTCATCTTCCCCGACAATTAATGCATAAAGACCAAAATTCGAATATTGTACTATTTTTAATATGTATAGAATCTTCCATAAATGGAATAACAAAATTTGTGATATAAATTTGTAATTTTTTTATTTAGTGTTCTCAGGGCTGCCAGAGCCTAATTTACTTGAAAAAAGTAAAAGAGTGACATACTTAAAACAAAAAAAGTGACTAAAAGTGACTGATTTCTAACCCAGAATGTCACTTATGCTCTTTTCAATTTAAAAGAATTCCAAAGAATTCGATTCATAAGACTTCAAAAAAATTCAAATTAACTTTAAAAGAATTCAAATGAATTGCAAAAAATTAAAAAAAAATCCCAAAAATTCCATTAATTGAAGTAAAATTCGAGTCAATTTAAAGAAATTTAAGAGAAATGAGTAGAATTCATAAAAAATCAAGGTGAATTTCAAAAAGAATCAGGCGAATAGGAAACAATTTAAAAATATAGAGAAATTAATTGAATTCAGTAAGTTTGAAATGATGTGAGAAAAATTGAGAAGAAATTCATGAAATGCCTGAGAATTCAAGGTGAGTTTAAAAGACTTCAGGATGACATAACAAAAACTAAAAAAATCCAATGCATTTCGTAGAATTGAAAAAATTTAGAAGAATACAAGTAAATTAAAAAAAATGAAGAGAATTCCGATGAATTCAAAAGAATTCAAAAGGATTCGGGATATATTAATAAGAATTCAGGGTGTATTCCAAATGAATTCAAATGAGTCGCAATTTTTTTCGAAAATCTCTTCAAATTATTGAAATACCTTGAGAGCTTTTAATATCCCTTAAAATCATTGAAATCCTTGGAAATCTGATCAAATCTCTTGGAATCTTTTAAAATACCCTAAAATATTTTAAATCCTTTGAGATCCCTTGAAATATTTTGAGACCCCTTGGAACTCCTTAATGCTCTGGAAAATTTCTTGGAAGTTTCAAAAATGACCTAAAATATTTTAAATCCTTTGGAATACCTTAAAATTACTAAAATCTATTAAAATTCCTCCGAATCTTTTAAAAGACCCTAAAATATTTCAAATCTTTTGAAACCCCTTGAAACTTTTTGAAGCTCTTGAAATCTTTTTGTTCAAAAAAGTAACTCTAGTGACTTTTTCTTAAGAAAGTGACTAAAAAGTGATTTAAGAAAAAAAAGTGATTAAAAGTAACTGTGATGCAGCCCTGTTTATTATTGACAGTTGCTTAAAGTGTTCTTACAGGAATTCCCTGACTTTTTGAATTTTTTCGTTTAAAGTCCCTGACTTTTCCCTGACCCAACAAAATTCCCTGACTTTTCCCTGATTTCCAGGTTTCCCTTGACCTGCGGCCATCCTGTTTGTAGATAGCTTTGAAAAACCTGTTAAAACTTCAGCAATTTCTACTGACAAAAATACATCAGAAAAAAAATTCAAGAAGACCATGGATTTAAAAACAGATAAGCAACAGAATTGAAAATGCTTATGTTTGAATTTTTTAAGGTTTCGCAGCCCCGGACAGAAAGCTAGAGTGGAAGAAGGCGAAGTAAGGGGAAATGAGGGGAATAAAAATAGGGCAAGTGAGACGAAATTATCGGAGGGTAATTACGGGAAGTGAGGGGAAATTAGGAAAGGAAAAGTAGGGAGAGTGAGCGGAGGGAAAGAAGGGAAACTGAGAGAAAATGAGCGGACGGGAAGTAGGAAAAGTGAGGGGAAATGAGCAGAGGGGAAGTAGAAGAAATGAGGAAAAGGAAAGTAGTGGAAGAGAGCAAAAATCAGGAGAAGGAAAGAAGGGGAAATGAGAGGAGGGAAAGTAATGTAAGTGAGGAGAAATCAGGGAAAGGAAAGAAGGAGAAATGATAGGAGGGAAAGTAGGGGAAGTGCATGGAAGTGAGGGAAGGGAAAGTAGGGGAAATGAGGGGAAACTAAGGTTGGGAAAATAAGAGGAGGAGGAGGGGAAGTGAGATGAAATAAGGGTAATGAGGGGAGGTGAAATATGGAAAGTGGTGGGAAATGAGAGGAAATAGGAGAAGTGAAGGAAATTAGGGAAAGTGGGGGTGGAGAAGAGATGAGGAGGGAAACAGGGGATTCGGTAACAAAGGGGACGGACTGTGATTCCTGTAAATCTAAGATATTCAATCAAATATTAGAAATATTTGACAATAATTTAAAGAAAAAACTATTGAAAGTAGTTACTTTATTAGGGTTTCGTAGCCCCGTTTAGAAGCCCTCATAGTTTCGGTCGATTGTCCGACCATTCGTCCGTCGTACTCTTTTCCAAAGAGGGGAAGTGAGGGAAAATAATGGGAGGGGAATTAGGAGAAATGAGAGGAGGAAAAGTAGGGGAAGTGAGGGGATAGAAAGTAAGGGAGATATGAGAATTGAGGACAAATGAGGGGAGGGGAAATGAGGGAAGGGGGAGTAGGAGAAATTTGGGAGGGGAGTAGGAGAAATGAGAGGCAGGGAAGTAGGGGAAATGAGGGGAGGTGAGGTAAAGGGGAGGGAAAGCAGGGGAAATGATTAGAAATGAGGGTGAGCAGGAGAAGTGAATACTAGGGAAGGGAAACAGGGGAAGTGAATACTAGGAAAGGAAGCAGGGGAAGCGGAGTGTCAACTGGGGAAGCTAGGAGGGTGGAAGTTGAGGAGGAAGAAGTTGGGGAAAGGAGGCGGCGAAGGGTGAAGTGAGGATGGGAAAGTATGAGAGGGGGAGGTGTAAACGACTTAATTAACGTTTTGATAGGCTACAAAACCCTTTTTTTAAACTAATTTTTTAATTTACCTTAGAAACAGCTTCAACAGAGGCTGGTTTTAAAATTGTTGCAACTCCTTCAGTTTCAGTGAAACCGACGTTTCCCATGTGTAAGACCGAAGCGACGATCGCAAAAATATCATTCTGTTCTTCTTGTGAAATTTCCATCACCTTCATGGCCTCGATTACGTCTCCGTATTGACTAGCATCATCGATAGTATCTATTGCACCCTTTGTCTGAAATCAAATTCTGGTCAATTTCTGTCTTCTCTTGTGATTTATTGCGTTTCTTATCACTCGTACAATTTTTTTTAACAATTTTATTATTTATAAGGAAAAAACTTTATTCGGGCTGACTTCTTATTATTTAAAAATTGCATTATTATAATAATTGTTATTGATTGTCAAACCGTAATATTATTCTCTAACTTTAGAGTAGCTGAATTTATCTAAAAAAAGACGAATGGACTTTTTTTCTCAGGGGCAATATTTTTGTAAAAATAATTTTACAGTAGAATTTTTTTTTTGCGAAATAATAATAGCTGATCAGGAAGCGTTAATTTAAAAGTTACACACTTCTGATTCTTTTTAACCTGCCATTTTAAAAATTTTGATGAAAAATATTGATTTAAAAAAAATAGTTTTGGCTGAGAAAATTTTCCAGAAAAACCCTCGTGAACAAAATGTCTTAAAAAGAAAAAGTGCATTGTCTTTATGAAATAAAAAAGTTCCGAACATCCAGAGTTTTATTAATTTTCATTTTAAAAAGATAAGTTCACATCGGATGAAATTTCTTGAAAGTTTTAAATAATTGTTTACTCTATTGAAATCCACTAAATTGCGTTAGAATTATTTTTAATGTTGTTTAAACACTCTAAAACACATAAAATCTATCGCAATCCCTCGAAATTCCATCATAAAATTATTTGAAATCTCTTGACATCTTTAAACATTTGATTAATTTTTTTCTGGAAAAAGATCTTCTCTTTCGCTCCGCTGGGAATCCAACCTCAGAACTTCCGATAGCAGGTCGGATGCTTTCCCATTAAGCTACTAGAGAGATCGAGAGAAGAAACTTTTTTCAGAAAATACACGCATTATTTTGCTAGATGGTACAAGTTAAATTTTTCAAAGAATCTGTATTATCATTACAGAATAACAGAAAATTTTAACGTCTTTTCAGACTAGATGGCGATATGAATTAAAAATTATTTAAAATAATTTTTTTTTTCTGAAAAAAGATCTTCTCCTCTTGCTCCCCTGGGAATCGAACCACAGAACTTCCGATTGCCGGTCGGGTGCTTTCTCATTAAGCTAATAGAGAGATCGAGAGAAGAAACTTTTTTCAGAAAATACACGCATTATTTTGCTAGATGGTACAAGTTAATTTTTTCAAGGAATCTGTATCATCATCACAAAATAACAGAAATTTTTAACGTCTTTTCAGACTAGATGACGATATGAATTAAAAATTATTTCAAATAATTTTTTTCTGGAAAAAGATCTTCTCCTTTCGCTCCGCTGGGAATCGAACCCCAGAACCAGAATCCGGAGCGAAAGGAGAAGATCTTTTTCCAGAAAAAAATTAATTAAAATGATTGTTAATATCTCCATCTAGTCTGAAAAGACGTGAAACATTTCTGTTCTTCTCTGATGATAATACAGATTCCTTGAAAAATTTAACTTGTACCATCTAGCAAAATAATGCGTGTATTTTCTGAAAAAATGTTTCTTCTCTCGATCTCTCTAGTAGCTTAATGGGAAAGCACCCGACCGGCAATCGGAAGTTCTGAGGTTCGATTCCCAGCCGATATAAAGGAGAAGATCTTTTTCCAGAAAAAATTAATTGAAATAATTTTAAATTCATATCTCCATCTAGTCTGAAAAGACGATAAAAATGTCTATTATTCTCTGATGATAATACAGATTCCTTGAAAAATCTTTAAACATCCCTTAAAATTGTTGAAATATTTTTTTATTTCCTTGAAATCGCATAAAATTCTTTAAATTTTCTAGAAAAATACCTTTAAATCTTTCAAAATCTTTAAAATCCCTTAATCAAGGCCCTATAAAATTGTTTGAAATCTCTTGAAATTCCTTGATTTTTTTAATTCTAGGAAATGTTGGGAATCACGTAAAATATTTTAAAAACAAATCTTGAAATTATTTAAAAATATTTTTAAAATTTCGAAATTACACAAATTGTTTTGAAATCCTATAAAATTCTTCGAATTTTCTTGAAATCTTGAAAAATCCTATAAAATCCCTCGAAAGCCGATAAAAACTTTTGAACTCTCCTAAAGTCCCTTGAAAACTTTTAAAGTCTTTTAAAACTTTTGAAATCTTCTAAAATTCTAGAAAATTTCTGGAATGTTTGAAATCCCTCGAAATGCCATACAATCATTTAAAAACTTCTGAAAAAAAATCTTTGTGAAATTTTTATGATTTTTTAATTTTATTTAAAAATGTACCTCCAATCAAGTAAATTCAGACGTCGATAAGTTAAATTGGTGAATTAGAGCCGAAGATATATAATTAAAAAAAAAATTATCCAAAAACTTAATGTGCCAATATCCCCGTCATTTTTTCGAACGTGGGATTTTTTTTAATCCTTCAAAATATTAAAAATTTTGAAATTCCTTGAAATTTGTTAAGCTTTATATATCTTGAAATACATTGAAATCCTTTCAAATCTGGCGTTACACTCAATATAATAGTTATTTTTACTCCCTAGTGATTTAAATAAAAATCGACTTACCCCACTACTTAGGTAGTAATACGTATCGAGATTACGTTTAAGGAATAAATTACGTAGAACGTCGTCATTTGCTCCTACAAGAAGCTGATAAAAAATGTGGAAATTGCGTTCTCCTGCTGATTGGTGCACTACCCTTGACTTTTCCAGAAGATAATTCAAGATATTTCCACCAACTGGATCACCCTATAAAAAGTGTATTATTTTCATTAAATACGAAATCTAAAATGTTATAAAATAATTAAGAATTTTTCATCTATTCCAATTTAAATATAGAAAATTTGTTAACTTAAAAATAATATAAATGTATCATTGGAAATTCAACGTACTTGAAAATCAAACTGAATGTCCATATACTTCCCAAAACGGGAAGAATTGTCATTGCGATTGGTTTTGGCATTTCCAAAAGCTTCTAAAACTGGATTGCTGCCAATCAATTTAACATTAACAGCTTCTACTTTCTTCTTGTGTCCAGTTGCAGCAGCTATGAATTCTAAAATTTTTTTCGATGCCTCTGTCTTCCCTGACCCGGATTCCCCTAAAATAAATTTGTTTCTTAATTATTAATATATATTATTGTTATTATTATAAGGAATATTTTCAATATAATCGGAAGCTCTTCAATCTTTAAAAAAATCTTCATTTTTAAATCCTTTCAATCCTTGTAGCAAAAAATGTGTCAAGTCTAACCAAAACTAAATTTCTCTACTGAAAAATCACGACTAACCAAATGTTTCTGTTTCTACTAGTGTAGAAGTCAGCTTCGCTCAGGCTTGGTGAAAATGTCAGAGAGTTTAAGTGGAAATAGGATGTTTTTGCAAGACATGAGAAACATTTCTCCAGAATTTTGTTGGAAACTAGTTTGTAAATCAGTAATTATTTATTATCTATTATGGTAGGTAAAAAATATGCTTTATTTTTTTCTAAAATGGATCCCCTACAAATCTTTCGAAAAAGAGTTTGAAAATAGGGGAAAGATTAAACATTAATTTATTCATGTAGAAAAGAAAAAACAATCTTTTTATAAGAAATTTTATATTTGTAAATAATGTTAAATGATTTTTTCAATGATTTCTGTCCATTAAAGAATTTATTTTAAAAAAATGGATATACTAGGTCGATGGAAATCCATTCACGGAGATATAAAAAGTCCGACTAAAAGATTAACTATTAATTGTTACATAAATAAAAAAAGACAATCTATTAATAATTTCTGCCCATTAAAGAATTTATTTAAGAAATTGATATACCTAGGTTGGAAATCTTTTTATGGAGATGTAAAAAAGTTCGGCTAGAAAAATGTGTTAAATAAAGAATTTTTATATGATTAAAATCGTTCTCATAATCAAGAATATTTTTTCTTTTAAAAAATACTATCATTATTGATGAAATCGTGATACTTATAAGTATAATCAAATATTTCTTTCCATGATTTGTAATTTCGGCCTTACTATAATCAATCGTTTGAATTTTAATTTGAAATTAAAGATTGTTCAATTTTGAGTGCCCAAAATATTTTAGATTTCAAAAATATTTAATTTGTATTGATTTATCAAAAAAAATTTACTTTTAAAGTTGTATTTGAATCTTAAATAATTTATTTTGAAATCATTGAAATAAACGTTTGTAAATCTGTTATTAGTAAGATTTGAAACTAAAATTGAAGATTGCTCAACACTCAATATTCAATATTCAACATTTTAATTATTTAACTTTGTACATTTCCATTAATAATTGTTCAATTTCTAACATTTATTTTTTAAATTACTATATATTTTTTAATTGTTCCAATTTTATATTGGATAACAACTTCTGTTTCCATTTTTCACATTTTCAATATGTTTTAAAATGTTTCAGCTTTATCTTTTTTTAAGAGTTTTTTTCAAGAAAATAAGTATCACCCTCCATATTTTAATTAGATAAAAAGTTTTTTGTCGATCTCTCTATTATTTTGCAACGTTTTTTCAGCTTGGTTCGTTGACCTCTCCAGGCTTATATTATTCAATCAAGAGTTCACATAGAATTAATTTTAAATTGACAAAAAAAAATTTTTGTCAAATAGTATAAATTTAAATTGACATTAAATTAACATTTAAATTAACAGGCGACATGCAAACGTTAATTTAAATTTAAAATTTTAATTCTATGTAACTCTTGATTGAATAATATAAGCCTGAAGAGGTCAGCGAACGAAGCTGACGAAACGTTGCAAAATAATTGCGAATTAATATTCAAATTTACCCCCTGTGATCGACAAAAAACATTTTATTCAATTTTTTTAAGAGTGTTAATTTTTAATTGTATTTTCAAATATCGTATATTTAAAGAGCGATTTTTGTAGAAATTTAATCTTTTTTGGTACAACATTGTTAAAAATGTATTTTGTTGAAAACACATCTTTTTTGGCAAAAATATATTTTTTTAGTTGAAAATTCCCCTACTTGCTTGAAAATTAACCTGTGTTAGTTGAGGATTCAAGTTTTTTGTTGAAAATTTGTATTTTTTGGTTAAATTCAACTGTTTATGATTTAAAATTAAAATCTTTTTGAAATATTTTTTAAAAATTGAACTACTTTCTTTCAAATTCATTTTTTTGTTTAAGATTCATAATTTTAGTTGAAAATTTATCTCTTTGGTTGAAAATTGAACTACTTTGTTGAACATTCGTTTTTTGGTTTAAAATTAATTTTTAACTGAAAATTTAATCATTCAGTTGAAAATTCAACTATTTGGTTGAAAATTTATTATATTTTTTTAATTCGTCTTTTTGGCTTTAAAATTCAACAATTTGGTAGAAAATTCAATTATTTGGTAGAAAATTCAATTATTTGGTAGAAAATTCAAGTTCATTTTTTAAATAACAATTTAACTATTCCATTTTGGGTTAAAAATTGATCTTTTTTAGTTTAAAACTTCCACTCTTTGATAGAAATAATATGAAATTGGTTGAAAATTCAACTATTTGCTTTAAGATTTACGTATTTTGTTGAAAATTCGTCTATTTCGGTAGAAAATTAAGCTTGTGTGTCGAAAATTTAATTATTTGGTTAGAAATTTATTTATTTTGTTGAAAACTTGTCTTTTTGAGCAGATAATTTATCTTTTTTGTTAATAATTTAATTCTTCAGTTAAAAATGAACTGTTTTGTAGAAAGTTCCTCTTTTTGGCTTGAAAATGTAACATTTTGGATGAATTTTTTTTCTTTGTTGACTAAAAAATCTTTCTTAACTAAAAATTCAACTCTTGTTGAAAATTCGTCTTTTTCATTTAAAAATTCTTCTCTTTTGGTAGAAATTTAATATTTTTTGGTTAAAAATGCAACTGCTTGGTTGTTATTGAATCTTTTTTGGTTGAGGATTTAACTATTCTGTTAAAAATTCGTATTTTTTGTTCAATATCACTATTTTTTATTAAAAATGAAAGTCTTGTTTTGGTTAACATATCAACTATTATATTTTTTGTTAAAAATCGGTAAAATTTACGTAAAATAGGGGGAGGGGGGTCAAAACTTATGAACCTTCACAAAGAGGGGTACGTGGTTTAAAATTTCGGAAAAAAACTTTACGTAATTCGTGCACGGCCCCTAAAGAGAAAAGGGGGAAAAGAGTAACTTTTTTGAGAATAGGGGATCCATTTTAGAAAAAAATTAGTCAAAGTAGGCAACATGTGCCTACAAAAAAGGATTTCGTAGCCTTTTAGGTCGTTGAAATCGCCCCTCTCCCTCATTTCATCTCGCCACGAATCTCGTCTTGAATTTCGTCTAGAATTACGCCTCGAACAGCGTCTCGAACCCCTTCTCGAGCCTCGTCTCGAATTTCGTCTAGAATCACGCCTCGAACATCGTCTCGAACCTCGTCTCGAATTTCGTCTAGAATCACGCCTCGAACATCGTCTCGAACCCCTTCTCGAGCCTCGTCTCGAATCTCGCCTTGAATCTCGCCTCGAATCTTGTGAAAAAATTACGACGGACGAACACTGGACCGAAACTATCCCGGGGCTACGAAAGCCTAAAAAGCTTTTTTTGACCACCATATTGTTCATTTTAAATATAAGTTGTTATAAACTAAAATAATTTAAAAACAATACCTGAGATCAAGATACATTGGTCGTGGTTTTCCTTAGTGAGTGATTGGTAGGCGGTATCGGCGAGTGCAAATCTGCAAGAGACATTCGAAAGTAGTAAAATTATAAAAAAATAGTTGTAGTTCTTCATTTGAGAATATAAAATATTGCTTTCTTTGCTTACACGTGTGGAGGTGTTTCGAAAAAATTCCTTCTCTGATAGTATTCAATTGTTTCCTGATTATAAATTGGCAGCTTCTTGTATGGATTTACTGACACGAGTACTTGTCCAATATACGTCTAAAAAAATATTTATATAATTCATAATCATATTTTCTTTTTTTTTAACATTTATTTGATGCTTGAAACCGGATAATAGTATCATAAAAATAGAGGCTCATTAAGAAAATTTCAGATAATTACTTACATAAATAAGATTTTCTCGAAATCGTTTCCTCAGATTTTCGATAAAGGCTTCTTCATTTTCGAAGTCTTCTAACAGCACAAAATCCTGGACCCCAACTCGATCTCGCTCGTGTAAACCTCTCTCCATGTTTTTTGAAATTTGTTTTTCAGGGTGGCGAACTTCCGGTTGGGAACCGGAATGATTTTCCTGAGTATCGGGTACGACCGTATCGTCACTGAAACATTAAAAATAAAATATTTATAAATAATAAATACTCATAAGTGTAAGCAAATAAAAGATTCATTAAAAATAAATATTTACAATGTATATTTTTACAGGAAATTCATTTATTTAGGTCAATTTAAATGCTTCTGAATGTATGAAGCGTTATTTTAAAAATTAAATATTTTCAACATTCCAAATTGGAACCTTATTAAGATTTCAAGCATTATCATTTTAAAGTGACTTAATTTCAAGTCTTTAAACTTCCATAGTGACTTAATATTCATGCATCCAAATTTGTAATTGGTACTTTGAAACTAAAGATAATACAGTGTGTCTACTCAAATCCTGGAAAAAAAATTCCTGAAAATTCCAGGTTTTTTCCAGGTATCTAAAGATTTTTCCAGGTATAATTACTCATAGTACGGATCCATTAAAGATTTAAGATTCTAGGGATTTAAGCAATTGATTTAATTTTTATGTTTAATTTAGAAAACTTTAAAAAATTATATATTGCAGGATATTCTTAAATATATTATCATCATCGATTAATTAGGTAAATAAATAATACTGAAAAAATATTTATTCATTTCTTGAATTTCTCCCTAAAGTCCATGAATTTGAATGATAATTAGAACAAATTTGTATTTATCTTCATATACTTAAAATTCAGTTTATATCTTACATATTAATATTTTGAATGAAATATGTTTTCCAGGTCAAAACAGGCAAAATGAGAAGATTTTTCACGAAAATAGGGAAATATATTGTTTAAGTAAAATTAAAGAGGATACTATATTAAATTAAATTTCAAATTATTCACATTTTCTAACATTTCAAGTGAAAGTATTGCGTTTTCAGCAAGATACATAAATTTATATCCAAACTGATTATCAACGAAGTGTCTCGTCCCGAATTTTCGGGACGACTGGTCCATCCCCTTTTTCAACTCTCTGAATTTTTCGAGACGACTAGACACAGCCAATTTTCTAACAAAAATATGAAATAATTGAATTTTCAACCAAAAAAGATAAATTTTCAAACAAAAATTGAATAGTTAAATTTTTATTTAAAAAAATAAATTTTCTATCAAAGATTTGAATTGTTAACTAAAATTATAAAATATTCAAATGAATTAGTTAAATATTCAGATAAAAAAATTAATTTTCAAACAAAAAAAAACAAATTTTCAACATAATAGTTAAAATTTCAAGTGGAATAATTAAATTGACAGTTAAAAGAATTAATTTTCACCAAAAAAGACGAATTTTTCAGCAAAATATGTGAACATTCGACTAAAAAAGATAATTTTTTAAACAAAAATTGAATGCTTGAATTTTCATTTAAAAAAATTAATTTTCAAGCAGTGATGAATTTTCAACTAAAATGATGGAATATTCAACTGGATTAGTTAAATTTTCAGTCAAAAAACAAATTTTTATCCAAAGAATAAAACGAATTTTCAACATAATAGTTGAATTTTCAACCAAATACTTGAATTTTAATTTAAAAAAAGATCAATGTAAAGAAAAAAAAAAAAAAGTTTCAACAAAATATTTAAATTTTCAACCAAAGTGACGAATTTTCGATCAAAATTATGAATTTGAATTGATGAACTATGAAAAAGATGTATTTTCAACTAATATCATGAATCTTCAACTAAAATAGTTTAATTTTCAAATAAAATGTGAATTTTCAGCCTAGAAGATTAATTTCCAACCAAAAAATACGAATTTTCAACAAAATAAATGAAAATTCAACTAAGAGAGATAAATTTTAAGCCAAAAATTAAATAGTTTAATTTTCAGTTTAAAAAATTAATTTTCAACTAAAAAGATGAATTTTCAACTAAAATGATGGAATATTTAACTGAATTAGATAAATTTTCAGCGAAAACAAATTTCTTTAACAAATAAATGGCTTTTCCACAAAATAGTGAAATGTTCAACTAGTATAGTTAAATTGACAGTTAAAAAAATTTAATTAATTTAATAGTTTAATTTTCAATCAAAAATTATGAATTCTCAAAGAAAAATGTAATAGTTGCTATTTCAACCAAAACAGATTTTAATTTTAAATAAAAATAGTTGAACTTAACCAATATAGACGAAGTTTCAACAAAAAACATGAATTTCCAACTAAATAGTTGAATTGTCAACTAAAAAAGATAAATTTTCCACCAAATAGTTGAACTTTCAACTAAAAAATATAAATGTTCAACAAAAAATGGAATAGTTAAATTTACAACCAAAATGACGAATTTTCAACTAGGATATTTAAATTTTAAACCAAAAACATGAATTTTCAACCAAAAATTAAATAGTTAAATTTTCATTTAAAAAAATTATTTTCTACCTAAGGAATGAATTTTAGCAAAGATGATAGAATAGTCATCTGGATTTGTTAAATTTCCAGTTTAAAAAATTAATTTTCAACAAAAAAAAACGAATTTGTAACATAATAGTTAAATTGTCAACCGGAATAGTTAAATTTACAGTAAAAAAATTTATTTTCAAAGAAGAAAGAACCGTATTTTCAACCAAATAGGTACATTTTCAACAAAAGACATGAATTTTCAATCTAAAAAGAAAGAAGGTTTCAACAAATAGTTAAAGTTTCAACTAGCATAGTTAAATTTACAGTTAAAAATTGAATTAATTTGTTAGTTCAATTTTTAACCAAATAGATGAATTTTCAACCAAAAAAGATGAATACGCCAAGAAAAAGTTAATAGTTGATATTTCAACCAAAAAAGATTTTAATTTTCAATAAAAAACAGTTGAATTCAACAATAAAGACGAATTTTCAACATGAGTTGAATTTTCAAGCAAAAATATGCATTTTCAACCAAGAGGATTAATTTTCTGCGGAAAAGATAAATTTTCAACAAAATGCATGAGTTTTCAACCAAATAGTTGCATTTTCTATTTAAACAAATTTTTTAAACCAAAAATACAATAGTTAAATTTTCCCTTAAAACATATCATGTCCAATCAAAAAGAACGAATTTTTAACAAAACAGGTCAAAATAGTTCAAAAGAAAAAGCATTGTTATTTAATTTTATATTACATTTAACGAAGTGTCCCGTCGTTCCGAAATTCGGGATGAGTAGACAAATATTTTTCATAAGCTTGGTTAGTCGGGCGTCTAGTCCATCCCCTTTTCCAACTCCCCAATTTTTTCGGATGACTAGACGCAGCCTACATTTAATCAAAATTTAGGCACACCCTCGAAAAAATTCCCGGATAATTCTAGATTTTCTTGATAAGTAGATAACCTGTAATAATGAAGTTCTAATTAGTTAATTTTCACGTTTTCACTTTCCTATTTTATCGCTTAACTTCTCATCTATTGTTCAACTCTCATTTTCATGAGCTCAATTTCAATTTCCTGGGATTTAATTAGACTGAAGAGTCGTCAAGACTTTATTGCCTCAAATCCCGTTAAGAAACACACCTTTCGCCTCGTCTCGTCTTAATTAATCAATTTCATTGCTTAAAGGCACAAGACGTCACGTTGTGACTGAAAAGTGACGTAGCAAAAAAACCATTAATATTGGACTCAACATTCTTTAGCGACAAAAGATTTTTTTTTCTTTCAGAAACCGGATTCCACAAAATATTGGAGGTAGTCGTTGACTGTATTTGAGTTCAGTGACTGGACTCGGTTGGTTCACCATATAATTTTTCATGCCCCATTATAAAATCGCTAGCTCGGATTGCAAGTACCGCCTTAAGTACTTGCGTGTCATCTAAAAGCCAAGTTCTACTGTATCAATGTCATAAGTTTCTTTATAGATAAAAAAAAATTAGAAAAATTATTTATCTCCTGCGACAGATGTGCGGTCGAGGTGATTCGTTTGATAGAAATGTAATACGTATTCCATTTCATTTACTTTCTACCTTAATGCCGGTTTATGAGATTACTTCTAGAGAACTGGTAATAACACGACGGAAAAATAAAGAAAAAAATTAAAATGAATTTATATGCAGGGTGTCTAGAGAAGTTTCGTTTTCAAATTCCCGGATTTCCCGGATCAGATTTAAAGTTTTTCCGGGTTTCTCTTGTGATATGTGTGTCTTAATTTCGCACCTTACATATTATTAGTTAATTTAAAGATTTTTAACTTTCAAGCTGATCAAGAAAATATATTTTTGCTTTTATTTACGCGTGCCTTGATGTCTCCGATTTCAAATTCACTATTTATATCCCTTAAAATCTGATTTTTTGACTCTACGGCGATGAAATATATGAGCGTGGGTCTCACAGACCCACGTGTGGCGTTATCATGGTCACTTTGAGGTGCGGCGTTTTAGGGGTGAAAAAACACTGCAAGGTACACAGGCCTCAGGCTCACTTTAGTGATAAAAAGTAGTGTAAATAGTGTCACAAATTTTAAAAAAAGTTTCAAAATAGTCTCATAAAATTATTCAAGTATTAAACATGAACTTCAACGTTTCTTTAAAATATTATTATTTAGTCTAGACGCCTAAAGTATAAGTCTATAGCCTTCACAGTCTTTCCCCTTTTTCTAATTTCTCCACTTAAATGCGAACTGAGTTAACAGAGCCCAGTAAGAAAATTCAACTATATTTGGTTGAAAGTTCATTCTTTTCAGTTGAAAAGATAACTATTAAATTTTTTGTTAAGAATTCATCTTTTTTCATTTGAAAATTTTATTATTTGGTTCAAGAGAGAATTATTTTGTTGAAAATTTCAGTTTTCGAAGGAATCTGTATTATCGTTAGAGAATAACAGAAATTTTTAACGTCTTTTCAGACTAGATGGAGCTATGAATTAAAAATTATTTTAATTCTTTTTTTTTCAGAAAAGTCTGAAAAGACGTTAAAAATTTCTGTTATTCTCTAATGATAAGAAAGATTCCTTTGAAAATTTGATTTGATTTGTAGCATAATGATGCGTATATTTTCTGAAATAAAGTTTCTTCTCTCGATCTCTCTAGTAGCTTAATGGGAAAAGCACCTGACCGGACATCAGAAGTTCTGTGGTTCGAATCCCAGCGGAGCGAAAGGAGAAGATCTTTTTCAGAAAAAAAAAATTCAGTTTTGTTAAAAAGGTGAGAAAAATTCAACTGTTGGTGGAAAATTCGTCTTTTTGGCTTGAACATTCAACAATTAGATTGAAATTTTTTTTCTTTCTTGAATAACACATTTTTTTATTGAAAATTGGACTATTTTGTTGAACAATCATTTTTTTGGTCTGAAAATTCGTCTCTTTCTGTAGAAATGTCGTCTTTTTTGGTTAAAAATGGAACTGTCTGGTTAAATATTAATCTGTTTCGGTTGAAAATTCACATTTTCATGTTGAAAATTGAACTGTTTTGTAGAAAATTAATTTGTATTTTCGGCTCGAAAATTCAACAGTTTGGTAGAAAATTTAACTATTTGGTTAAAAATGTATGCATTTTGTTAAAAATTCGTCTTCTTTGGTAAAAAATTAGTTTGGTTAGTTATAAAAATTAATTCTTTGTTAAAAAGTATTTTTCTTAACAGAAAATTTAACTATTTTGTTGAAAATTCATATTTTTGGGTTGAAAATTCAACTGTTTTATAGAAAATTTGTCCTTTTGACTCGAAAATTCAACTAATTAGGTATATAATTAAACTGTTTTGTAGACAATTAGTTTTTTTTATTAAAAATTAATTCTCCTCAATGAGTTAAATTTTTTTAGAATTTAAATTTTTTTAGAAACGAAAAAAATATAAACTAAAAATTAATAAAATATAATTTGAACTAAGATCATATCCATTGTTCAAATTATTTAGTTAAAAATTGACGTAATTTGTTAAAAATTCACATTTTCTGATTCAAAATTGACCAGTTTTGTAGAAAATTCATATTTTCGAATCGAAAATTCAACTATTTGGTTGCAATTTTATGTATTTTGTTGAAAATTCGCCATTTTTGGTAGAAAATCAATTTTGCTAGTTAACAATGCAACTGTTTGGTTGAAAATTATAATCTGTCTTAGTTGAGGATTTAAGTATTTTATTGAAAATTCGTCTTTGTTGGTTAAATCTACCTGGTTTTATTTTAAATTATTTTTTTTTGAATATCAACTATTACATTCTTAATTGAAAATTCAACTTTTTAGGTTGAAAATTAAACTCCCTGGTTAAAAGTTAAACTACCTTATTAAAAGTTCATTTTTTTGGTTGAAGATTCATAATTTTAGTCTAAAACTCGTTTTATTTGGTTAAAATTTTTTTTTTAACACAAAATTGAACTATTCTATTCAAAATTCAACTGATTGCATGCAAATTAACTTTTTTGGTGAAAATTCATATTCTCGTGTTGAAAATTCAACTGTTTTATAGAAAATTCGTCTTTTTGGCTTAAAAATTTAACAATTTAGTACCAAATTCAATGATTTGGTACAAAACTAAAATTTCTTGTCAAAAATTAGTTTCTTTTTAAATTAATCTCGAAATTAATTCTGCTCGATGACAATTTAACTACTTCATTTTTAGTTAAAATTTGATCTGTTTTAGTTTAGAAATTAAACTATTCAGTTAAATATTTTAGGAACGAAAAAAATATAAACTAAAAATATCCACTGTTTAAACTATTTAGTTGAAAATTTATGTAATTTGTTGAAAATTAAACTATTTGGTTAAAAATTGATGTATTTTGTTGAACATTCATCTTTTCTAGTAGAAAATTAATCTTCTTGGTTACAAATTCAACTATTTAGTAAAAAATGAATATATTTTGTTGAAAATTCGTCTTTTTTATTAAAGATTTAATCTTCTTGGTTGAAAATACAACTATTTGGTTAACAATTAATTAAAAATTAATCTTCGTAGTTGAAAATTCATCTTTTTGTTCGGAAATTTAACTACTTGGCTGAAAATTCAACTGTTTTGTTGAAAGCTCATCTTTTTGGCTTGAAAATATTTGCGATCAAATTTTGTTCATTAACTGAAAATTAAGGTGAAAAACTTGGTTGAAAACCTGTCTTTTTGATTTAAAAATTCATCTTTTAATTTAATTAACTGTAAATTTGGTTGTTTTAATTAATATTTACCGGAGTGTTTTTGGCTCCCCAAAGAAATTTCTCATCCCTATTTGAACTACGAATGATGAAACTTATTTTTTGTCGATACGCCCTACAATATATAATAGTTGAAATTAAAAAAAACTTCAAAATATAAATTTACCACATGTTAAGATAGTTATTATTTTACAGAAAAATTTTGATTTAGAAGTTTTGGTTTTTAAATTTAGTCATATTCGTTTGCAACAAGGAAAAAAATGTATAGTGAACCAAAAATATTCATCCTTAATCTAGACACAAATATCGTTGAAAACGAATCAATGATATTGGCAAAATCTTTCAAATAAAATTTATTTTGACTATTATTTTTAATAATTGACATTTTTAAATCCTCAAAACTAATTAAATAGGAATAATTTGGACATAAATTTAAATAAAAATAAATGGAATTAATAGAAGAATTGGTTTTTATATTAATATAATTTTCCAAAACTTGAATGCTAACTTATTTTTTTGTTTGAACTATACATTTTTTCCCTGAAATTTAAAGTTCTAAATTTTTCGAATTTATAGGAAAGTAAATTTTGTAACTGTTAAAATCAGAATGCTTTCAAAAAAGGACTTCAATTTTGAAAGATTAACAATTTTGAGATACTTAGAACATGTCAATGATCAAAATTTTGAAAACAGTTTACACATTTATTTTTTTTTACTATTTGAATTTACCGTGAGCTAAAATTTGTATTTTTTAATTTGATGCAATCATAGCCTATCTTTAAATATTTCAATTTTATATTTTGAAAGTTTCCAATGTCGAACTCCCATACATATATTTACATTTAACTTAAAAATGTCTATCCCAGTTTAATTTTAATTATCGTGACTTTTCGGAAATCAAACAATTAAGAATCACGCTGCAGATATGGTTTAAAAATCGAAGAAGAGATTAATCGAACGCATACTATCCGAATACTACACTGGCTAGAGGCAAACTTCCGACCCGGCCTTGTGGATATTTGCGATAAGCCTCAGATTAGATACAATATTGAAAATGTTCATAATTTTTCAACTTACTGATACGGACATTTAGTCGTAAAAAATGCATACAGGAAAGGCAATTGCAAAAACCATTTTGTCAACCTTTCTGAGAATTTTATTTCCGTATAAATATATAATATATGTAATAAGTTACGTATCACCAAAATATTTATCATCATACCATCCCTGCAAAGCTGTATAAATATATTTTCGATTTTTTAAAAAATATATATAATATTTAAGAATGAACACTTCTACAATTTTATACAGTATTTCAATTTTTGAAACCATAAATTTTTGAATAAAGAATGTAAGTGCAAGTAATTTCCGTAATTTATGAATAATAAAGGTTTATCCTAAAACATATTTTTACAGAACAAAATTAAATCACAATCAGTCAATTGTGAAATGAAATACAAAAGAAAAATACGAAAGTTTTAAGCAACTACTTTCGTGTGCAATATTATTAGTTGCTCTTCTATAAGATGGATCAGTTTGATCTTTAATCCATTAATTCACTTTATTATAAACTTTTATCAATTTGCACTCACCCCATTTTTTGAGTTTCAGGGTGAATAATGCACCAAGTCTGATTGCAATAATGGATTAATGGGATCTCACAGGTTTCATTTAATCTCGAGGAAAGTCTTTTTGATATTGCACTGACGAACGCAGCATTAATTCTGTACTAAACGATCCTATTAATGTGTCGTCTTAAGATAAGATATGCGTATACGTGGTGGATTATTCTTGATTAGCAGGCGCAAGCTCATTGTTTCATTATTCTTGAGATCATCGATATCATACCCTACCCTTATTGATCCAAGCTAGTCTCGTCTAAAATTTAAAATTTAAATCCAACCCCTAAATTAACAACTTCAGGCCTCACAGTCCCTATGGGATAAAATATAGGGTTAGTTGAATTCAAAATAATTCAAATAAATTGGAAAAAAATTTAAAAATAAAAAAATTCAATTCATTTCCGCAAAATTAGAATGAATTTAGAGGAATTGAAGGCAAACGAGAAGAATTCTATGAAATTCATAAAAATGCAAGGTGAATTTAAACAAAAATTTAAATGAATTGAAAACAATTTCAAAATGTGAAAAAACTTCACTGAATTCAATAAATTTGAAATAAGCTTAGAAAAATTTAAGGGAATTCCAAAGAATTTGATGAAATGCCAGAATCAATTTTTAAAAAACTTTTAAAAATTCAAAAAAACCATTGATAAAGCCAAAGTAGAATTGAGTAAATCTAGAAAAATACAAGTGAATTAAGAATTAAGGGTGAATTCCAAAAAATAACTTCAAATCTCTTAAAATCTTTAACACTCTACTAATTTCCACCAAAAAAGTGACTAATGACTACGAAACCATTGAAAAGAATTCAAATGAATTGGGAATAATTTAAAAAATCGAAAAAATTCCATTGATTTCAGTAAAATTTCAGCGAATTTAAAGGAAGAATTCAAAAGGATTTAAAAGAATTCAGGATACATTAATAAGAACTCAGGGCGAATTCCAAATGAACTGCAAAGAATATTTGAAAAACTCTTGAAATTTTTGAAACCTTACGAATCCCTTAGAATTATTAAACCCATTGGAAATCCCCTGAAATTGTTCAAATTTCTTGAAAATGCCTTGAAATCCTTTTAAATACCCGAAAATATTTCAAAGTCTTTGAAATCCCTTGAAATTTTTTAAAGTCCTTGAAAACGCCTGTAAATCTTTTACAATACCCTAAAATATTGCAAATTCTTTGAAATACCATTAAATTACTAGAATCAATTAAAAATTACTTTTAGTCTTTTAAAATTACCTAAAATATTTTAAATCCCTTAAAATCTTTTAAAATCCCTTGCAATTTTTCAAAGCTCTTGAAAATGCTAAGGAATTTGAAAAAAATCCATTAAAATAATTCAAATCTTTCGATCATTTTATCAATTGATCATCATGATCAATTAAATAAAAACTTTTGAAAATAAAAATAAAATCCATTGAATAAGTAGAATTGAGTAAATTTAGAAGAATTCAAGTGAATTAAAAAATTAAAAAGAATTTAAAAGAATTCAGGATAAATTAATAAGAATTCAGGGTCAATTCCAAAAAAAATAATTTCGAATATCTTCAAATCTTTGAAACCCTACAAAATACCTCACTTCTCGTGAATAAATTCTTTAAAATCTTCTAAAATATTATAAAATCCCGTGACATTCTATGAAATCGGATAATGATTCCCGAAATCCTAGAAAATTTATTAAAATACCTTGAGAGCCTTAAAAACCCCTTACAATCATTGAAATCCTCGGAAACCATATAAAATACCGTTAAATCTTTTAAAATATGTATCTTCAAACAGTATAGGTCCTGTAAAATAGTTCGATATCTTCCGAAATTCTAGGAAATTCTTTATCCTCAAATATTTCAAATGCTTTGAAATCCCTTCAAATTAATGAAATTATTAAAAAAAATCCTTGGAAACTTTTAAAAATCCCTCAAATTCTTTGAAATCTCTTGAAACTTTTGAAAGCTCTTGAAAATTCCTTAGATTTATAAATACTCTAACATCTTAAAAATCTCTTCAGATTATTGAAATCTATTACAAATTTCCTGGAATATTTAAAAATACCCTGACATATTTCAAAATAATTCAAGATAATTCAGAAACAAGTATAGAATATATACTGAATAGAGATTAACGCACGGGTTAATTTATTAAAAGAAAAGTGACTAAAGTGATCATTCTATTTACAAACGTGACTACAATGAATTTATCTTTAAAAAGTAACTAAAAAGTGATTTGAGAAAAAAGTGACTAATAGTGACTGTGTGGCAGTCCTGATTATTTTTTACAGTTACTTCTATCAGAAATTCCCTGATTTGCTACTTTTTTCAAAATCCCTGAATCTGGAAAGATTTGATCTTATTATACATTTTTTTAAAGATACATTATGGACTGCAAATAGGGTACCATAGGGACCAAATCTCGAAAATAGGGTACTTTAGGGACCTGAACTGAATATAGGGTACAACAGGGGATATAGGGACCGGTCTGTGAGGCCTGCAACTTTTTAATAATTCCCTGTTGTTTCTAGAAGTCTGCAAATTTCGAATTATCTACGAAAGTATTAAGTAATACGAATTTCGATGTAAAAACGATTACTTCGGAAAAATAATTTTTAAAGAATAAGAACAAATCTGCCTCAGTCTGGATTTGAACCGCGAACGCCACTATCTATGACGTCCAATTGTGCCTCGGTTGCGGAATTGGTAAACGCTCCAGTTATGAATAGGGGCGTTCGCGAAACATCTTTAAATAGTAATAACATCTTCCAAATATTAATTCTATGAATGTAACTATGCAGAAGCTTGCCAAATTTGTAATGATTCAATTCAATCGATTTTGAAGGTGCTATAGTGAATTTGAGACCAACATATGAAATTTTTTAATTTTCACCCGACCCCTAACGTTAAAATTTGCAAAACATAATATTTTAACAGACTTCACAGCCCAAAATGCTCTCAAAACTGGGGGAATAGGGTGATTTTTTTTACGAAAAAATATTTACCATTTTGAATTCAATATGAAACGCTTAAGATTTCAAGTCGAAATATACTCGTATTATATTTTCAACAAAACAGTAGAGCTTTCAACCAAAAAAGATTAATTTTCTACCAAAAGAAGTGAATTTTTAACGAAAGAGTTGAGTTTTCAAGCTAATAAATCGAATTTTTAAGAAAACTGTAGACTTGTAAACCATAAAAGATAAATTTTTAACCAAGGAAGACAATTTTTCAATCAAATAGTTGAATTTTCAGCAAAAAAATTAATTTTAGACAAAACAGTTGGATTTACAACCAAATAGTTCAACTGTCAAGCAAAAGAGATGAATCTTCAACAAAATAGTTAAATTCTCAACCTATAAAGTGGAATTTTCAACCAAGAAGTTTTCTACGAAAAAAGATGAATTTTCAATCCAGAGGGACGAATTTTCTATCAAAAAAGACGAATTGGCAAAAAAACAGTCGAATTTTTGGAAAAAGATGTTTTTTTTTTAATAGTTGAATTTTCAACACCATAATTAAACTTTAATCAAAATAGTTAAGTTTTTAACCAGATAGTTCAATTTTCAAGAAAAAAAATAATTATCATCTAAACAGTTGTATTTAGAACCAAATAGTTAAACTTTCAAGCAAAAGGGACGAATTTTCAACAAAATAGTTAAAATTTTAACCAAATTGTTGAATTTTCATTATACAAAGATTAAAGTGCATCCAAATTGTCGATTTCTTAAACAAAAAGGAATAAACTTTAACCAAAAACTATTGCTCTTTCAACCAAATAGTACAATTTTAAAGCCAAGAAGAAGAATTGTTTAGAAGATAGATACATTGTTTATCTAAAAAGACGAATTTTCAACAAAACAGTTAAGTACTTGACCAAAAAAGATGACTTTTCAACAAAATAATTAAATTTTCAACATAATACTTGAATTTTAAACTAAAATGATGAATCTTCAACAAAAACAAATTAATTTTTAATTTTAAATCAAAAACAGTAGGATTTAATCAGAAAAGATGAATTATCAAAGAAAAATGTAATAGTTGATATTTCAACCGAAAAAGACGAATTTTAAGCAAAGTAGTTGAATTCTCAATCGAAATAGATTAACTTTAAACAGTTGCATTTTTAACAAAAAAAGATCAAATTTTTACACAAAAATATAAATTTTCAACCAAAAAGTTAATTTTGAACCAAATAGTTGAACTTTCTACAAAATAATATAATTTTCAACCCAAAAAGACGAATTCTTAACAAACCAATCAAATTTTTAAGGCAGAAGGACGTATTTTCTACAAAACAGTTGAATTTTTGAAAAAATATCATTTTTGACAATATAGTTGAATTTTCAACAAAATAGTTGAATTTTTAACCAGATACTAGTTTAATTTTCAACCTAAAAAGATGATTTTTCAACTAAACAGTTGAATTAAAAAAAAAATTAGCAACCAAAATGTTACATTTACAACAAAATAGTTGAAGATTCAAGCAAAAGGGACGAATTTTTAACAAAATAGTTGAATCTTCAGCCTACAAAGATTAAAGTGCAAACCAAATGATGGAATTTTTAAACGAAAAAGAATAATCTTTAACCAAAAACAATTGCATTTTCAAGCAAATAGTTGAATTTAAAAGCCAAGAAGGCGAATTTTTTCGAAGACAGTTAAGTTTGTTATCTGAAAGGACCAATTTTCATCAAAACTGTTAAATATTTGACCAAAAAAAGATGACTCCTTAACAAAATAATTAAATTTTCAACAAAATAATTGAATTTTAAACTAAAATGAAAAAATCTTTAACAAAAACAAATACATTTTTAATAAAAACGTCCAATTTTGAACCAAATGCTTGAATTTTCAATAAAAAAAAGATTAATTCTACACTCAATATAATAATTGATATTTCGACCAAAAAAGACGAATTTAAAAAAAAATTGTTGAATCATCAACCAAAACAGACTAATTTTAAACGAAAAAGTGGCACTTTTAACCAAAGAAGATAAAATTTCTACCCGAAACTATAAATTTTTAACCAAGAACTTTTCTACTAAAAAGATGAATTTTTAAACTAGAGGAACGTATTTTCTATTCAAAAAGACGAATTTTCAACAGAGTTGCATTTTTGGAATAGGGATTATTTTTTTTAACAAAATAGTTTAATTTTCAACTAAAACATATCAATTTTAAGCAAAACAGTTGCATTTTTTTAACAAAAAAGATAACTTTTTTACCCGAAAATATGAATTTTCAATCAAAAAGTTAATTTTGAACCAAATAGTTGAACTTTCTACAAAATAATATAATTTTCAACCCAAAAAGACGAATTCTTAACAAACCACTCAAATTTTTAAGCCAGAAGCCAAAAGGGACGAATTTTTAACAAAATAGTCGATTCTTCAGCCTACAAAGATTAAAGTGCAAACCAAATGATCGAATTTTTAAACGAAAAAGAATAATCTTTAACCAAAAACAATTGCATTTTTAAGCAAATAGTTGAATTTTAAAGCCAAGAAGACGAATTCTGAAATATTTGACCAAAAAAAGATGACTTTTTAACAAAATAATTAAATTTTCAACAAAATAGTTGAATTTTTAACTAAAATGATAAATCTTTAACAAAAACCAATACATTTTTAATAAAGACGTTCAATTTTAAACCAAATGCTTGAATTTTCAATAAAAAAAGATTAATTCTACTCTCAATATAATAATTGATAATTCGACCAAAAAATTCGAATTTAAAAAAAAAGTTGAATCATCACCCAAAACAGACTAATTTTGAAAGAAAAAGTCGCACTTTTAACCAAAGAAGATAAAATTTCTACCCGAAAATATACATTTTCAACCAGAAAGTTAATTTTCAAACAAACAGTTGAAATTTCTACCAAAATAATAGAATTTTCAACCCAAAAATACGAGATCTTAACAAAAAAGTTGAATTTTCAAGCCAAAAGGACGAATTTTCTACAGAATAGTTGAATTTGCAACCCAAAAATATAAAGTTTTCACGAAAAAAGTTAATTTACAATCGAATAATTGAATTTAATCTAAAAACGATCGATTTTCAGCCATAAATGGATTAGTTAAATTTTCAGGTAAAAAATTAAATTGCAACTAAAAAAAAAACGAATATTTAACAAAATAGTTCAATCTTCGTAGAATTTTTAACCAAAAGTAATGAATTCTGAACCAAAAATATAACAGTAGACTTTTTAATTAAAAAGAATTAAGTTTCAACGAAAAATAGTTGGATTTCATCACTGGAAAGTTTTTTTGAAAACAGGTAAAGCGAGGAATTTTTTTCTTTAAAGGGGAAACAGGAGAATAGTACCCCTATTGTAATACAAAATAAAATATTTCAATTTTCATGACAAAAAATTAATTTTCAACCAAAAAAGGACATAGGGGCAAGAGTTTGAAGTCTGTATTTAGATGCTTTACTTGTAAAATAAAATCACTAAATTTAATTTTTTCAAGCATTTCAAGAAAATTGTTATTCACAATTATATTTTCCACGTGTTTCCCGCCAGTGCCACGTAGTTTTTAAATGACCCCTATGTGGAAGATAGAAAAATGTTAAATTGTGTTATAAGGTCAATTTTTATTTTGAAGATGCCATAGTGAATTTGAACCAAACATAGGAAAATTAAAAACTTCAACCCAACCCCTAAATTTGAAATTTTCTAAAAATTTCCCGGTTGTTCCTAGGATGTAATAAAGTCAATTTTGAAGGCTTCGTCTTCCGAGCAGAACTAATTTCGAATTAATTCTGTTTACGAGTTTCAACTTTTTTCCAGAAAATTTATGAACGAAAATTCCTATAATCAAATCACGATTTCTTGAGAGAATAAAATTTCTTGTTATAAAACAATAAAAAAGCTATTTTAGGTCACTTTGGACTTGATCAATTTTAACTTTCTGCTGCATTTAGAGACTATTCGACGTATAGTAATAGTAATAATAATAATAATTACAGAAAAAGCGGTCAAATCTTCAGAGTTAGATTTTCCAGATTGCTCGTTGCGCACAACGACCTGTGAAATTATGCAACTGCAAATTCACTTTTACGATCTATATCACTTTCCTCTACACACCCGCACTATCTTTTTCTTTATTTTAGTGAGAGATAGAAAAACTTTCATTTATGCGAATAAAAATGTTCTCATTAATTAGAACGGTTACTGGGATGTAACAAATCGAAATTTAAGAATTCTAAATTAGATTAAAATCAAATTCAAAATCCTATTTAACGTCCTATATTCAAGTTAATGTATAGAATTCCTGAAAATAAAATAAGAATCCAACGATCAAATTTGGAAAACCACCACAAAATGCTCCTATTGTAATTAAAAAAAAATTGTTTCTTTGGACAAAAATAAAAAAGAGGAAAGAAAAATGAGGAGGCAACCAACCAAATCCCCTTCCTTCTCTTTTTTATTTCTTTCGTCTTTTTTATTTTTGTTATTATCAAATCACAATATGAAAGCATTTATAATATTTACCCAAATTTGGATAACCTTAACAAACTGCTCCTATTGCAATTCCTAAGAACAAAAAAAGAATTTCTTTCTTTGGACAAAAATAAAAAAGAGGAAAGAAAAATGAGAAGGCAACCAACCAAATCCCATTCCTTCTCTTTTT
>CAKNYM010052981.1:479494-512154 GCA_932195095.1 Andricus curvator
AAAGTGCTCGTGAAATGAGCACTTTGCTTCCCGTTAGCAAATGTATTTGCTTCCTCGTAGAGGAAGCATTAGTGATTTTTTTAAATAATAGACAAACCAAAGTCTTCATTTTGATCAATTTAAAAATAGAAATTAAAAAAAATACAAAATTACAAAATAATACGAATTTTTTTTTAAATACAAAGACAAATCAAATTTTGTATTCGAAATGATAATTTTTCGAGCTGAAAAAGGGAAGAGAAAAGTTCTGTCGCACCCTATCCCTTTCCCAGCTTGATGATTTCTTTACAAGAATGGTCAGAATTACTGTATTTGAAAATTTATGATCAAAAAGTATTTTCTATTCATGCCTCAACTTTGAATTATGTCGATGAAAAAAGTTTTTCTGTTTGAAACAGATGTTTCAAATATTATAAATGACCATAACTTCCTTACTCTTTAATAAAATGTATTAATATTATAGGTCAATCGATTCGTCTCGAACCAAGGAATTTTTTTATTCTTTCATCAACTTTGAATTATGTTAAAGAAAAAAGTTTTACTATAAGAAAGCGTATTTTCAAATATTATGTATTACCATAGCTTTCTTACTCTTCAATAAAATGTATCAATATTATAGGTCAATCGATTCGTCTTGAATCAATACAACTTTTCTATTCTCGCATCAACTTTAAATTATGAGAATGAGAAATTTTTTACTATAAAAATCGATTTCAAAACTATAATATAAATGACGATAAGTTTCCTACTCTTTAATAAAACGTATTAATATGGGTCAATCGATTCAGCTCGAACCAAGGAATCTTTTATATTGTTACATCAATTTCGAATTATGTTAATGAAAAAAGTTTTACTATAAAAAACCGATTTTTTAAATATTATTGAGTGCTACAAACAAATGCAATGAATATTTTTAGAAATCCTTCGGTCAGTTTCAAGATACTAGTGCGGAAAATAAGCCTTCCAAATTTCATCAATTTATCTGCAACCGTTTTCTGGTTATCGTGTTCACAAAAAAGTGTGACATCCACACACACACAGACGGAGAATTTCTGAGAATATTGTATCAGACATTTTTAAACTGAGGAGGGTTTAATTAAATGAATTTCAAATTTTTCGAAAATGTTACCATTGCAAAGCTTCCTCCATGAGGAAGCAAAAAGGCTAAAATTCAACCAAAAACAATAGTATTTTCACCAAAAAATTGCATTTTCAAGCCAAGAAGACATTTTTTAGAAGACAATTGAATTTTCAATTCGAAAGGATAAATTTGCTATCCAAGCAGAGGAATGTACAACAAAACAGTGAATTTTCCACCAAAAAATTACTTTCTCATAAAATAGTTGAACTTGGAACAAAATAATAAAATTTTCAACAAATAGTTGATTTTCAACTTCAGTGATGAATCTTCAACAAAAAAGATGATTTTTTAACAAAGAATTTGAACTTTCAACCAAGTCGTTGAATTGTCGATCAAAAAATATTAATTCTCAACAAAAAGTATAATAGTCGATTTTCAACCACAAAAATTGTTTTAATTTCAATAAAAAACAATTGATTCAATTTAAAAAAGTCGAATTTTCAACCGAATAGTTGAATCCTCAACCAAAACAAAACAGTTGAATTTTCTATCCGAAAATATGAATTTTCAACAACAAAATTCTGTTTCAATCAAATATATGCATTTTAAACTAAAAACGATAAATTGTTAACAAAAAATAGAATAGTTAAATTTACATTTCAAGAAATTGATTTTCAACCCAAAAAACGATTTTTCAACGAAATAGTCAAAACTTCAACCAAAGAAATGGATATTCAACTAATAAAATGAATTTTTTAGAAAAAAGTTCAACTTTCAACAAAATACATAAATTTTTAACCAAAAGAAGCAAATTTTCAACAAAATAGTTCAATTTTAAACCAATATAATTAATTTGCAACAAAGTAGTTCAACTTTTTACCAGATAGTTGAATTTTCAACGAATAAACATTAATTTTCAATGAAGAATTTAATAGTTGAATTTTCAACTAAAAATGACTAGTTTTCTGTCAAAAATAAATTAGTTGAATTTTCAGTTAAGACAATTAATTTCCAACTAAAAAAACACTTTTTTCCATCAAAATAGTTAAATCTTCAACCAAATATTAGACAATTTCTAACCAAAAGAGATAAATTCTGAAAACATGGCAAAAAAGAGGAAAAGAGTTATTATTCTGTATTTAGATTCTTTACTTGTAAAATAAAATCACTAATTTTCATTTTTCAAGCATTTCAAAAATTGGCCCCTTAGGACAATTTTTTTACTGATTAATTTCTAAAGGGGCTTGGAAAATTGGAAAGTTGCTTATAAAATATTCCGTGTACCAGTGGGTATTTGAGGGTTAAATGTGTAATTTTGAATATTTCATTCAGCCTTTTTTAATTTTAATACTGTGTCGCAAATGGATTTGCTATAATTTTTTTCGCGATTATAAGAAATTATTATAGGAAAATCATAACATAAAACTCATATTTTATAGTTCAAATATAAATATTTTTAAACAATACAATTTTGACAGATTTAAAAATCAAACCAAATAATTTTTCAATGTTTCAATATCAAATTACATATTTTATTTTAATTGCTTTAAATTCAAACTTGTTCAATGTTAAATGATTCCAGTACGAAATAACTTAATGTTGAAAGTTTCAAGCTGAAAGTTGAGCAAGAGGTAAGATTTAAAATGGTTAAATTCACAGTTTTGAATGATTTAAAAAGGGGAAAGTTATACAACTTTCATAATATTTTAAATCATTCTTACTTTTTAATATAATAAACTAAGAAGGTTAAATATTCATCAACAAATTAAAAAATTGTTAATGTACTAGATTTTAGGGATTTAATTTTTTTTACTGAAACTAATATCAAAAGTCAAAAAGGCTGAAGGCTTGTTTTTTATTCCAAACCTTTTAAATCATGAAAAAACTTATTAATTGAAAAAGAAAATTAAAGAATCTAAGAGAAACGTGAAATATTTATTTCAAAAATATTAGTTTCCAACTATTAAGTTTTTTTCTGTACAATTTCGAAGAGTTAAAATTGATCCCAAATATAGAATAGAATGAACCAATTTGAAAAATTGAAAGAATCTATTCGAACGAATGAAGATTAATTGTTTCTAATTATTAAATTTAAATTATTAGCGAAAAAAATTATCAACGCGCAGTAAATTCAAAACATTTTAATACTTTTATGGATGAAACGACTTTTGAGTCAATCTAAATAAATAATTTAATATCAAAATATATAATAACTATCCAAATTTTCATAATTATTTTCAAATTTAAACAACTTATTTTTGCAATCTATTTATAAAATTTAAATTCTTAGAGCCAAAAATTAAAGTTTATCTAAATTTACAATTACTATCTACATTTGTGTAATTAAAATTGATTCCGTGCACCAATATTTTTAATTTTTGAATTACTATCTCAAAATAAAATCATGAAAAACCAAAATCGTCACTACGAACCAACTTGTATATTTTATTATTAGTAATGGATAAAAAGATTCCTAAATTTTTAAACAATATTATTTATTTAATAAAAAATAATAGAATTATTCTGTGTTTTGAAACAAACAACATAATTTCTGTCATATTTATGAATTACGAAAAACCATAATTATTTTCATCTGCTTTTTTACTTGTCAGGAGGTCACACTTTACAAAACTAATTACCTGCAATTTTCCATTTCGCTGAAACAAATTGCACAAATACCCTTATGAAATTATGCAAATATATATTGTCTAGTAATTAAAATACCAGCATTTATTCTGCATTCAAGATTAGATGACAATATAAATTCTTGTATCGGCTATACAATAAAGCATGCACAGGAGATTGTCTGCCACAAGTGATTGCTGCATTTTTTCATGAACCAATTAGGGTCACGTTTATATTAATTGCAATGTGTCATTTCGTGATGTTATATGGTTCGATAAATAAATTACATATTTGTAAGTGAAGATCACATAAAAAAGAAAGTTATATCTATATTCGTACTTTTATCTATTGTGATACCTAAATTATTATTTTTTTAGTATTTTTCTTCAAAGTTTGCCGTTTCAGAGTAATTATCTCGAGTGCAGAATATTTATCCATTTTACATTTTACGTTAAACAGTAAATTTATTGAATTGGAAAAAATCTCACGAAGAAAATTTCATTGTATTATTAACTCAGTTTTGGTATAGATTATGAAAAACGAAAACTTTCTCTCTTTATCGACTCAAAATGCTCTCAAAACAGCAGAAAGAAGGTGATTTTTCACGGAAATACGGGAATAATAGGGGAATAAATTGTCTGAAATAAAATTAATGTAGGTACCACAATCCTAACATTTATACCCGAAAACATAAATCTTCAACTAAATAGTGCAATTTTCAACTAAAAAAAAGAACGAATTTTCAAGTTAAAAAATCAAATGTTTTAGAAAAAAATTTAACTTTTAAACCCTTCTCAACAAGAAAGGTGAATTTTCAACCAATTAGTTGAATTTTCAATCAAATAGTTATATTTACAATCAAATAGTTGAACTTTAAAGCATGAGAGTCGAATTTTCTATAAAACGGTTTTCAATTTTCAACCCGAAATTATGAATGTTTACAAAAAATGTTAATTTTCAACGAAATAGATGAATTTTCAACTAAAAAAAATCAATTTTCATCCAAAAAAGAAATAGTCAAATTTTCAGTTAAAAAATTGATTTTGAACCAAAAAGAATTTTGTCAACCCACAACAACGAATTTTTAACAAAAAAGTTTGTTTTTAAGCTAAAAAAAATGTAGAATTTTCCACAAAAAATGATTTTTTAGTAAAGAAACAAAAAATTCAAACAAATCAGTTATTTAATTTTCAAGCTAAAAATACGTATTTTCTACAAAATAGTTCAATTTTCAACCCAAAAATATGAATTTTTAACAAAAACGTTAATTTTCTATCAAAATAGCTGAATTTTCAACCGAGATTAATTTTCTAACAAAAAGACCAATTTTTAACAAAATACATGAATTTTCAACATAAAAGTTTATTTTTAAGCTAAAAAAAGTGTAGAATTTTCCACAAAGAACGATTTTCTAGTAAAGAAACAAAAAATTCAACCAAATTAATTATTTAATTTCCAAGCTGAAAATACGTATTTTCTACAAAATAGTTCAATTTTCAACCCGAAAATATGAATTTTCAACAAAAAAGTCAATTTCCAACCAAATAGATGAATTTCCTACCAAAATAGTTCAATTTTTAACCAAGAAGATTAATTTTCTAACAAAAAAGGCAAATTTTCAACAAAATACATGAATTTTCCACCATATGGTTGTGTTTTTAACTAAAAAAGATCAATTTAAAAAAAAAATCTAAGTTTTAACGAGGTAGTTGAATTTTTAACTAATAAATATTAATTCTAAATGAGAAACGTAATAGTTGACACTTTTAGCAACATATTTTAATTTAAAATAAAAAAAACAATTGAATTCAACCAAAAAAGACGAGTTTTCATCAAAATAGTCTAATCTTCAACCAAAACATATTAATTTTCAACCAAACTATTGAATTTTTAACCAAAAGAGACGAATTTTCAAACTCAAGAAACGAATTTCCAACTAAGAAAGATTTTTCAGTCAAGAAATATCAAAAAATTCAACCAAATTATGTATAATTTTCAAGCCAAAAAGGTGAATTTTCTACAAAATAGTCGAATTTTTAACCCGAAAAAGATTACTTTTCTAACAAAATATAAATCGTCAATAAAAAAGGACGAATTTCCTACCCAAAAAGGCGAATGTTTAACGAAACAGTTTAATTTTCTACTAAAGAAATGAATCTTTAACCTAAAACATTATTTTTTTAGAAAGTATTTCAACTTTTAACCAAGTTGTTGAATTTTCAACCAAAAAATATTAAAAAAGAGAAGAATTTTCAATTAAAAAGAATTAATTTTTAACTAAAAAGATACTTTACTATCAAAAGATAAATTTTTAATCCAAAAGGACGAATTTTCTACCCTAAAAGTACAATGTGCAACAATACAGTGGAATTTTCTGCCAGAGATGAATCTTTAACCTAAAAAATTAATTTTCTACAAAGTAGTTCAACTTTCAAGCAAAAAAGATGTCTTTTTAACAAAATAGTTTAATTTTCAACCAGAAAAGATGAATTCTGAAACAAAAATATAATGGTAGATTTTTCCAATAAAAAGAATTTACTTTCAACCAAAAAGATGAATTTTCTACCGAAAGAGATCAATCAACCAATTTTATTCCAAAAGGATGAATTTTCTATCCAGAAAGATGAATATTCAACAAAACAGTTGAATGTTCGATCAAAAATATGTAGTTGCATTTTCTTATTGGATTCGATTACCTCAAACGAGAAAAATCAAGGGAAAGTTTCTTGAAAACACGGTAGAAAAGAGTAATTCTTGAAAAAGGGTAAAAGAGGGGAAGGGGAAAGAATGTGAAGTCTGTATTTTATTAAAAAGTTCTACATTAAAGGAAAAATGTACCATTTTTTTATTTTTAAGTTGTTTCTAAGTTCTTTTCGAAAACGTTTTGAGTTTTCAAAAATTTTTCGTCACACATACAAGGAAATATGACTTCACATTTCACTAAAACAACATTTTCCCTTCCCCACCATAGAAAAGTATTTGCTATTGCACCCTCATTTAAGTGTTAAGTACGATTCCAATAATACCGATTCACACGTGAAAGAAACACATGGCCTGCACTTGTCATTTTTCCCCATCCTTATTTGTTTTTGTGGTGGATCGGGAGTGCACTTTGATAATTTGTCATCACGTAATCGATTTCCGAGTTGTTTGAAGGGGGAGCTCATTAATATTGCATGCGGATTCTTTCCTGTGATGTCTAAAAAAACCACGACAAACAATAGGAGAGACTCATTATTATTTTGTGCATAAGCACATTGTGCAGTATAAACAAGCTTTTATTTGTTTTTATTAAACGGTTTTTTGCATGCCATTTTTTCCCAATCGAAAGTTTCAGCCTGCACTGAGAAAAATGGATTATACCCGGCAATAAAAAATATGTTGCCGGATATAATCTTGGACTAGTAACTATGAGACAACGATAGAGTTCTTAAATTCTCGAGAATTTAAGTTCGGGTTATATAACCGAGAATATGACAGAATTTAGGAGAATTTGAAAGAATTTAAGAAAATTTAAGAATGTATGATTTTTAACAATATTGTTATTGTTTACGTTATCTACATAATTACATATAAGTTATTTACTTATATAAATGTATTTATAAATAAAGAAAAATACGTAGAAGAAGGTCTACTATTAAAATCTAAAAATGTTGTATTGCAAAATATCTAAATTTGAATTTACCGCCGATTTATCAAAAATTGAGTTAAAATTTGAGGTTATGTTGACTTTGGATCGTTCTCATAAATTATCAAAGAATTTATCCGCCCGTTATATTCTAGGTAATATTCTCATTCTCGTTACCGTTCTCAAAATAATATAACCGACTCAGAACTCTAGACAACGATTTAGATAATTAAAACTGCAATCTCCAGATGTTAAGGAATGGATAATAAATAATTAATTAATTAATTAATGGATAATATCCTTGATTATATTTTATAATCTGCAGGCTTTGCTACAGAATAATGTACTTAAACAAGTGGGAAAAGTGACTAATTTAAACTAAAGAGTGCCTAAAAGTGACTAGTGTTCACACAAAAAAAAACTAAGCTCAGAATTACTAGAATATTTTTTGCAAGTAATATTCACATAAATGAAATTCATTTTATTACAATTTCAATAAATCTTTGACACTTAACTGTCGTATATATATTTCGATATTTTACAATATGAACTAGACAACCAGAAAATTATAAATTAAAATAATTTGAATTTTAATATCGCAGACTTCACAGCCTAAAATTCTCTCAAAACAGGGTAAATATTGTGATTTTTCACGAAAATAGGTAAATAATAGTGAAATAAATTCTTTGAAATAAAATTAATGTAATTATCATATTAAATTCAATACGAAAAGCTCTAAATTTCAAGAAAATAGATTAACTTTTAACCAGAAAGATGGATTTTTAATGAAGAAGATTAATTGTCTACTAAAAACCACGAATTTTCATTAAAATACATTAATTCTCAACCAAATTGTTGAATTTTCAAACAAACAGATGAATTTTTAACTTAAATGATCCTTCAACCAAAAAATTCTTCTTCAACAAAGTAGTTCAACTTTCAACAAAGTAGTTGAATTATCAAACAAAAAATATTGAATTTTTAACCAAATGTGATAAATTTTCTACCGAAAAAGACGAATTTTCAACAAAATACATGAATGTTCAACCAAATAGTTGAAGTTTTTATTAAAAAAAGATAAATATTGAGTTAAAAAAAAAATAATTTTCTAACAAGAAAAAAAACAAATATTTAACAAAATAGTTCAATTTTCAACCAAAGAGATGAATTTTAATCTAAAATAATGAATCTTAAACAAAAAATTAATTTGTAATAAAATATGTGGTTGAATGCTCAACCAAAACCGATTATTAATTTTCAGCCAAACAGCTGTATATTTTTAACCAAAAAAGATTGAGGTTTTACCGGAAAAGATATGAATTTTCAACAATAAAGTTAATTTTTTGATCAAGAAAGCTAAATTTTCAACCAAAGAGTTGAATTTTAAACCAAAAAAGATTAATTTTCTACCAGAAGAAATAAATTTTCATCAAAATAGTTGAATTTTTAAGTTAAAAAGTCTAATGTCTACGAAAACCTTTGACTTTAATACCGAAAACATGAATTTTCAACAAAAGAGGTCATTTTCGACCAAGACAGCTGAATTTCCAACAAAAAAACAAAACAACAATGAATTTTTTATCAAAAGAGTTGAATCTTCAATAGGAATGTTGAGTTTTCAAGCTAAGAAGTGTAATTTCTTGTAAAAAATTTGATTTTTAATCCCGAAAGATAAACATTCATTTTTTGACTAAAAACTTAATTATTCAATTTTTGGTTGAAAAATGATCTTTTTTTGTTGAAAATTCATCTGTTTGGTTGAACAATAATTTTTTTCACTTAAAATTTAATTATTTGAGCTTGGGTTGACAATTTATCTTCTTTAGTAAAAATTAACTTGTTTGTTTGAAAATTGAACTACTTCAATTGAAGGTTCATTGTTATAGTTGAAAATTCATCAGTTAGGTTGAAAATTAATTTTATTAACTAAAAATGTAGTTATTCCATTTTCGGTTGAAAATTGATTTTTGTTTTTGTTCAAAATTCAACTATTTGGTTGAAAATTTGTCTTCTTTAATTAAAAAATCAACTATTTCGTTAAAAATTCATGTATTTTGTTGAAAAATTGTATTTTTTGGTAGAAAATTAATCTTCTTGTTTGAAAATTAATCTTCTTGTTTAAAAATTCATGTTTTTGTTTGAAAATTCAAGTATTTAAGTAAAATCTTCATCATTTTAGTTGAAAATTTATCTATTTGGTTTAAAATTAAACTATTCCAGTTGAAAATTAATAATTTTATTTGCAAATTCATCACTTTGGTTGAAAATTGAACTATTTTGTTGAAAATCCGTTTTTTGTTTGTTGAAAATTAATTTTTTAACTAAGAATTTAACTTTCCCATTTTTTGTTAAAAATTTATATTTTTAGTGGAAAATTTAGGTATTTGTTTCAAAATTCATTTTTTTTAAATTTGTTGCTCTGTTGTGTTGAAGGATGTTTAGAATGAACGTTATGAATTAAAATAAATGTTTGCGTTTTGCGGCAGATATGAATATGTTACTTTTAGTTGACCGGGAAAATTGAAAAACTTGACCGGGGAAAACCGAGAATTTGAAATCGTCCGCCAAATCGCCATCCCGTTATAGTTAAAACTTATATAGGTTAACCCTAAATATCTAGATGTTAAGTGCGAACATCCATTTTTCTCCGTGTGATATTTCTCAGATTAATTAGCGATTGGAAAAGTGAATTGAAAAGCAACGGTGAAAACTAAGGCTGAGTTGACTTGAATCTCGAAGGAAAAACCGACAAAGACCAACCGGTTTCCGGAAATGGGTTACCTGCTCTTTTGTATGTAACATATACGATCGACCTACTGCCATCCATCCTATAACTTTTTGCAAGGTTAGTCAATAGATCGAATAACTCGATTATAAATACTCGTTGAACTCACTTCCGGTGTCAATTTGTCGACTTTCACGTCGTATATGGGGACCTTAATCGATTGTATTCATTCGATAATATCGACTATCAAGCGATTGGGTCCGCAAAAGAATAGACTTGCAATGACTTTCATTATGTTGTGTATCTTTCGAAGGGGCGACCTAAACGAACTTAACAGAAGTGCATTATATAGAATCATTATGATAAACCATATCATTCATGTATGTATAGATTATCATAATTTAAGTATATTGGACAGTAATAACTATTTCAAATATGTCAAAAGTCTATGAGTGTATAAACAGTTGTATGTGTTTATGATAGGGGAAAGGATAAATGGTCTAAGAGACATCATAATTTAATTAGTCAAAAATAAAATATGACTCTAATAAGAGAAAGGGCCATATCTATTGCATAATTTTACATTTGAATGTTTAGTGAAAGTAATTTAAAAAGTTCAGGACAAACTTTTTGCAGCACTACTCAACAAAACTAGAGGGTGACTTTAAAATTTAAATTTGGTCCTGATAAAATAAAACTTTTCTGATGAATTCTGCTCTGGACGATTTCAAAATTTAAATGAACGCACTTCCATTTAGTACACGGAGAAAAATGGATAGTCAAACTTGGAGTGTCAAAATTAGATGGTCAGTTGGATCTTCTATATAGTACCAAGTACGATCCCTATTTTTTTCTTCATAGGCAGGCAGACCATAATTTTATAGTTTGTTTGAATATCCACATGTGTTTTAGAATCACTTTCAGGATAATCAAATCGACACTCTAGGATTGTCAATTAGAAGTGGCTATGTCACACCTTCCTCTTCTTCACACGAAAACGTGCTAAAAATGTCGTGATTCGTTGATACAGAAAGAAGACTTGAAAGATTTGTGATACGCATTTGTACCGTTTTCTGAATTTTCCAGTTTTAAAAATGTTTAAATTCAGTGCAGTGAGGCTGTTTCCTTAGCCTCTTGTGCTCAAAGTAATATATGTTGTCAAAGTATTTGTGCATATTCAATCATGTCTCAGGCATCTTACTCTTCAAAAATAATAAAGATCCTTTCAGACTTGATGGATTTTATATCAATTTTCATGTTTTCAGGTTTCAATAATAATTCAAATTAACTTCTCTTGTCTCTCTAAATCTTATGAATATATATGTAGGTACGAGAAGGACAATAGATAATAAGGTTGACCCTCTGTTATGATTAGGTTCACACTCTGAGATAATCAAGTTAACACTCCTGGGATAATCTGGTTTACACTCGAGGTTCGTCAATTTTACACTCTAGGATCTTCAATTTTAAACTCTGGAATGGCGAAGCTAATCATCAAATTTTGACACTCCACAGATGGTATGATACACCATCTAGTCTAGGGGGTTGCCCCATATAGTTAAAGCTCAAATATAATCAGCCTGACACTCTAGATGTTCAGGCTGAGTAGCCATTTTTCTCCGTGTATGATGAGTTATACCGTAAGCAATAAATTAAAAATAACACGAGACGTCAAATCATAAAATTAAATACCCTCTTGAGACAACCCTTTTACAATGTATCACAATTTAAAATCCCGTTTCGTTCAACGGCCTAATTTCTGTACCGTGAACAAACTGTCCGTGCAAAATGTTGCATTATTTTTTCTATTATTATATAGACAAAATACTTTCGTGAAAAAGTTTTCAGTGAATGTGCAAAATTTTCGCAATTATTTTAATCTACGGTGCAAATTAATGGCAGTAATAGTGCAAGCGTCTTTACTGTTATCGCGTCTAGCATTGCACAGCATAGAGCATAGGTAGTAGGCACACTTTAGCGTTAACCTCTAAAGACTTCCGCCTTGCTTATCGCGTCAACTGTCCACACTGTCGATTCCGTTCTCGTTATCTTACAAGATAGCGGAAAAGAAGCATGCTCTACGTATTGTGCATTGTGAACAGTTTCCGGTTTTTTAGGATACCGTTGCGTTGGCCTGACATGAGAAATTTCACGCGATGATATATTATACCCTCAGACACTCTTTTTCTCTTTACATTTTTCTTCTAGATTTTCTTGAGACTAACAACTTTCTCGTTCAGTGAACTTATAATTGCATTGTCTTCTGACATGTTGTTGTTCACAGGCGAAAAAAGACAAAATATTTTCAGGAACCTTCAATAAATAATAAGACAATTTTTTTCAACAATTTTAAGAAAATTGTATTTTGTAATTCAAGTTAGATTTAGTAGTACTAAAAAAGAGTTTGTAAAAAATATTCACGCTGCAAGCTTATTTGTAGCAGTCCTGAAGCATTTTGACATCTTCAATTTTCCATATTCCTCTAACTATAAGGCTTATTTTTTTCTTTTATCCAAATTTAGATAAAAAATAACCCTGGGATTTACTGTATCATGTTATGAAACATACTAAAAGGAAGATTCGGGTCAATTTTTTTCACAATACAGCCAATAGTTTTAAACGTTTTTCCTTTGGATAGAAAAATCTGGAAAGACCGGAAAAATGTCTGTAGAGAATTACCCATATACTTTGAGTTTTTTTTGCTTATTACGAATGATAAAAGATGCTTTGAAATTAACTTATAGCGTAGATTTCAACTTCTCTATTGATAAAAAGTTGGTTATAATATAAAAAGATTACAGCAATCACTATAGATAATAAGAATATGTCAAAGATCGTAACCTTCATTCCCCCTTTATGTGTACAAATTGTCCGCATTTTTGACATAATGACGCATTGGAGAGTCACAAAAAAAGGAACCAGTAGGAAAGGGCAAAGACTCGAGTCCAACCGAAATAAGTTTGATTCTATTTTTGGATTCAAAGTTGAGCTTGGAAAGTAAGCGCAAAAGGCCACTGAGGAAAAGCATCTCCTTCTAGCTTAACTCAATGCGTTTATAGTAATATAAAAAATAAAATTTGTGATATATTCAAACAAAAATAGACTAAATGACTAAAAGGTTTTAGGGAAAAAGTAGCATTTAGGGTAGACAGAAAACTGTAGTAAAAATTACGTTCAAGTTTTGTACAATAAAACTGTTCTTAAGAAATTATTTAAACTTCAAAAGTTCTTTATAATCGAATACAAAAAGAGTTTATAATTTAAAATAGCAAATAGAACAAAGAAATTTGACATGAGAAGAAAAAAGTAAATTCTGAGCACGTCTTCCTAGGTACAATCATTGGACCTCATTGAAATGATTATGATCACCTCTGTACATTAAAATTCTAACTGTGTTCGCTGTTAATCAGTTTTACGAAGCTCGTGATATTTGATGTTTAGGTCAACCCCTCCATAATTTATACTATATTTATTCAATTTAAATTAATGGCAGACTTCACAGCCCAAAATTTTCTGAAAATAGGGGAAATAGGGTGCATTTTCAAGAAAGCAGGGGAATAAATTCTTCTAAATAAAATTAATGTAGATACCATATTGAACTCAATATGAACCGCTTCAAACAGTTGACTTTTAAACCGAAAAGATGAATGTCCAAGAATAAAGATAATTTTCAACCAAGAAAGATGAACTTTTAACAAAAAAAGATGACTTTCCTACCATAAAAGATCAATTTTCAATTCAAAAGAACGAATTTTCTATCAGAAAAGACGAATGTTTAACAAAGCAACTTAATTTTTGAGCAAAAAAGACTACCTTTTATCCAAATAATTGATATTTCAATCAAAATAGTGAAATTTTCAACCTACAAAAATAAATTTTTAATGAAATGGTCGAATTTTCGAACAAAATAGATTAAACTGCAACAAAAAACCGTTGCATTTTTAACCAAACAGTTAAATATTCAAGCCAAAAAGACGAATTTTTTAAAAGAGAGTTGAATATTCAAGCCAAAACGGAGAATTTTCTAGAAAACAACTGTTTTCAACCGAAAAGTTGAATTTTCGACCAAAGAAGTTGACATTTCAACCAAATAAGTAAAATTGCAATCAAATAGAAGTTTCAACCTACAAAGATGAATTTTCAATCAAATAGTTGAATTTTCCAGCCATAAAGACGAATTTTTCAGAAGACAGTTGAATTACCAACCTGAAAAAGTTAAACATAATAGTGGAATTTTTACCAAATGGTTGAATTTGAAACTAAAAAAGAGAAACTTTTTAGAAGATAGTTGATTTTTCAACAAAAAAATTCATTTAAACAAGGAAGATAAATTTTTAACCAAATATAGTCGAATTATCAAATAAAAAAATTAAACCAAAAACAGTTAAATTTTCCACCAAACAGTTGAATATTCAAGCCAAAAAGATTAATTTTTTAGAAGGCGGTTGAATTATTATCAGCCTGAAAATGTAAATTTTCAACAAAATAGTTGGGTTTTAAACCAAATAGTTGAACATTCAAGCCATATAGAAGAATTTTCTAGTAAAAAAATGAATGTCGACCAGTTACATTTACATCCAAATAGTTAAACTTTTAATGAAAAGAAACAAATGTTTAACTAGACAGTTGAATTTTCGACCAGGAAAGTTGACTTTTAACCAAATAATTGAAACTTCAAGCGAAGAGTGAAATTTTCAACCTACAAAGATGATTTTTCAGCCAAATAGTAGAATTTTTAACCAAATAGTTGAATTTTCAACGAAATGGTCGAAGTTTCAAACAAAAAAGATTTCTTAGAAGTCGAAACATAGTTGAATTGAGCCGCTGCAGTGTAAGGGCATATAAAATTTACATGGACATTCCGGTTGACCCATGTTGTTTTTAAAATCGATTTAAAAAATTAAAATTTTGAAACATTTACCCACGTAATTTCCTACAAAGCCATATGTTTCAAAATCGACTTTAAAGACAACATGGGCCAACCGGAACGGCCATGTGAATTTTATATGCCCTTACACTATCCAGAGGCTCAATTAAAGAAAAAAGTTAATTTTCAACCAAACAGTTGCATTTACAATCAAATAGAACTTTTAATCAGAAGAGATGAACACAGACAAAACTGAGGGTAACCAATGTTGCAGGTAATCATTATTTCTGGGTAAAGTGGGCTAGGGTGCAGGGTAATGTCGCGCTGGGTAATTGATAAGTGGGTAAAATATATCCGACTTTACCCTGGAGGAGAGTAACGTGGGCGAAGTGTCACTTGTTGACTTTATTTTTAAAGAAGCGGCTATAAATAATGAATTTTCACATATTTCCGCGTACAAGCCACTCCAAAAGGATGATACTTAACATTAATTAGGGAATTAATCGCCGAATTTTCGACTTGCCACACTTCATTCGCCAAAATAAATTTGACAGCAGACACAGGGTTTAAAAGTCGCCATGGTCCTGCGTTCGCTTTTCCAGTAGGTTGTGACTCTGGTGAAACTTCACACGTCAATTCAACGAGATACAAAAATTGAAAAAAAAATATTTTCCACAATCAACCAGATTCGACAACATTCTCATGAATTCTGTAAACTCACTTGAATGTTGTAGAATTTTCGAGAACTCAGTGGAATTCTCCTGAATTCTGAAAAATTCTCTTCAATTCAGCAGAATTCTCTAAAGATCGGCAGAATTTTCTTTAGATCAACAGCATTCTCTTGAATGATGTAGAATTCATCCTGAATTTAGTAGAATAATCTTAAAGTATGTAAAATTCTCTTAAACTTTGTTTAATTCTCTTAAATTCAGTAGAATTCTCCTAGGTTTGGCAGAATTCTCTTGAATTTAGTCAAATTATCCTGTTTTCTTTCGAATTTAGCAGAATATTCTTCAAAAGAGAATTCTGCGGAACTTAAAAGATGCTGCTGATTTCAAGAGAATTTCGCTAATTTCAGAAAATTCTACTGCATTCAACAGAATTTTACTGATTTCAAGACAATTTTGCTGATTTCAAGAGAATTCTGTCAAACCTAAGAGAATGCGAATAAATTGAAAAGGATTTTACATAATTAAAGATAATTCTACTGAGTTCAAAAGAATGATACAGAATTCAAGAGAATTTCACTGAATGCAAAAGAATTCTGCTGAAATCTAAAGAATTCTACAGATTTAGGGAGAATTTCGCTGATTTTAAGAAAATTCTGCTGAATTCAAGATAATTCTTCAGAATTCAGGAGAATTCCGCTGAGTTCTCGAAAATTCTACAAAATTCAAGGGAATTTACAGAATTCATGAGAATGTTGTCGATTTTGGTTGATTGCGGAAAATATTTTTTTCAATTTTTGTATCTCGTTGATTTGACGTGTGAAGTTACACCAGAGAGTCACAACCTACTGGAAAAGCGAACGGTGTGTCTGCTGTCAAATTTATTTTGGCGAATAAAGTGTGGTAAGTCGAAAATTCGGCGATTAATTCGCTAATTAATGTTAAGTATCATCCTTTTGGAGTGGCCTGTACGCGGAAATATGTGAAAATTCTTTATTTATAGTTGCTTCTTTAAACATAAAGTCAGCAAGTGACACTTCGCCCACGTTACTCTCCTCCAGGGTAAAGTCGGATATACTTTACCCACTCATCAATTACCCAGCGCGACATTACCCTGTACCCTAGCCCACTTTACCCAGAAATAATGATTACCTGCAACATTGGTTACCCCCAGTTTTTTCTGTGAATAGTTGCAACAAAAAAGTTGAATTTTTAATTAAATAGTTGAATTTTCAAACAAAAAAGATAACTACTGTAAAAGATGAATTTTCAATTCAAAAGGTCGCATTTTCTTCCCAAAAAGACCAATGTTTCACAAAACAGTTGAATTGCTGGGCAACAAAGATGACTTTCTAGACAAATGAATGAATTTTGTAACCAAATTAATTAATAATTAATTTTCAAAAAAATAGTTGAATTTATCGAGAATAAATTCCATTTTACGCATATAGATACTGTCAATCTATCAGACAATGGATTTAACGTATTGATTCTACTAAAGTCTTGACGCAGGCCAGATGGTCTGGTCTGGGCCTGGCCAAAAGTGTGAAGTTTTTTTTTGCTAGCCCCAGGCCACACTGTATCGTCAGCTGCTACTTTATTGGCTGGTCAGCCGCTGACTGGACTCCCTTGTTTTAATCTCTTGGATAAATATAATTTTTCACTATAAGTTTATTCAGCTAATCAGCGCCAAACCTGGACCGGACCAGACTGTCAAGGTGATCAGAAAAAAAGACTTGTTTTAGTAGTGTGAATTTCTTATTTTCTATCATTTTAGACATTGTCCGGGGTCAGACCAGAATTTTCAGAACGAATTTAGAACTTCTTGTTCTTAACTACCTGATCAGCGCCAAACCTGGACCAGACCTGATCTTGCAGACCGAACTTAGAACTTTTATTGTTCTTGGATAGCTGAGCAGCGTCAGTCCTGGGCCAGAACAGACCTTTCACACTAGACCTGGGCCAGATTAGATCTTCCAGACTAGACAGTCTAGATAAAGCCAGACCTGACACCAGACTGACATGAAATTTTTCCACACGGGTCCTTTCTTCCGCTTTCGGTTAAATGCGAACTGAATTAATACAACCTGATAAGAAAATCAAACTATTTCGGTTGAAACTTAATTATTTTCGGTTAAAAATCCGAGAAAATATTAAAATCATGTTGTTGAAAATCAAAGATGCAATTAAAATTGAAACTAGAATCTTTTTACATGTATGGGGTTTCCAGAGGTTTGCAACATTTTAAAAATCGTTTACTCTTTATAATTAATTTTAATATGTCTTTCCAGTTTGCAGCTTCCCTATATATTCTCCTCTTTATATTTCACTACTGAAATGTACCAGTTTATTATTACGCACAGCAGTCGTCGCTCCCAATGCTTATTAGGATCATGGCAAAGCCGTGAAAACCGTGAACTTCGTTGGTTCCATGACTGATTCAAGGTTATGCTGAATCAGAACTCACCAACCGGTTTTTCAAAGCACTTTCGGAGACGAAATGATAGTCTCTTGAGACCAAGTACTTTGAGATTATATACATATTTTATTCAAATTTAATTCAAATCAGCAGTGCGAAATCGCTATATATAGTCAATGATACATCCATATATCGGAAAACGGGGCTAAGCGGCGCGTGCGGGGTAACCCGGCTCACCCGCAACTTCACTCTTTACAAAAGACTTCACAGCTCTTAAAACAGGGGAAATAGGGCGATTTTTCACGAAAATAGAGGAAAAATTCGAGAATAAATTCTTTTGAATAAAATTATTCTAGATAGGTACCATATTGAATTCAATACGAAATCAATTTTCAAGAAAATAGTTCACTTTTGCACCAAGAAGATGCATTTTTAACTGAGAAGATAAATATTCAACAACAAAAAATAAGTTTTTAACAAATTAGTTCCAATTTCAATCAAGTATAGTTGAATTTTTAACCAACAAGATTAATTTTCTATAAAAAAAGACGAAATACCAACTAACAGTTCAATTTTCAACTAAAAAAATATCAATTTTCTAGTACAAAAATGAATAGTTAAATTTTCAGTTAAAAAGATTAATTTTCAACCAGAGATTAATTTTTAACTAAAATGATGAATCGTCAACCAATAAAATAATTTTGTAACAAAGTAGTTCCACTTTCAACCATGTATAGTTGAATTTAAAAAAAAAAGATCAATTTTTTTAGAAGATAGTTGAATTTTCAACAAAAAAAATTAATTTTTTTAGAAGATAGTTGAATTTTCAACAAAAAAGTTAATTATAAACCAAGAAAAAGAAATTTTGAACAAAAGTAAAACTTTTCTACCAAAAAAGATTAATTTTTAACCCAGACGGTGAATTTTCTATTAAAAAAGCGAATTTTCAACAAAACAGTTGAATTTTCGACCAAAAAAGATTACTTTTTAACAAAATAGTTGAATTATGAATAAAAAAGTTCATTTTAAACTAAGAAACATTGATTAAAAAAATTAATCAAAGTCGAATTTTCTATCCAAATAGACGAACGTGCAACAAAACAGTTGAATTTTCTAAGAAAAAGTTGAATTTTCAACGAAATAGTTGAATTTTCTACGAAAAAGTTGCATTGTTATCCAAATAGTTGGATTTTCAACACACAAAGATGAATTCTCAACCAAATGGTCGAATTTTCAAAAAAATTGATTAAACTTCTTCCAAAAACAGTTGCATTTTCACCAAAATACTTACATTTTCAACCAAATAGTTGAATTTTCAAAAACACAAATTTATTTTTTTCGAAGACAGTTGAATTTTTAACAACAAAGTTAATTGTGAATCAAGAAAGATAAATTTTGAACACAAAAGAACGAATTTTTTATTCAAAAAGACGAATGTTAAGAAAGCAGTTGTATTTTCGACAAAAAAAGATGACTTTTTAACAGAATAGTTCAGTTTCCAATAAAAAAGTTAATATTCAACCAAGAAAGATGAATCTAAAAAAAATTATTTTTCAACAAAATTATCGAATTTTCAAAAAAAAAAAAAAAGATTAAACTTTAACAAAATAATTAAAGTTTCAAACAAATAGTAGAATTTTCAAAAACAAAAATTTATTTTTTTAGAAGACAGTTGCATTTTTAACAACAAAGTTAATTATGAATCAAGAGAGATGAATTTTGAACACACAAGAACGAATTTTTTATTCAAAAAGACGAATGTTAAAAAAAAAGTTGTATTTTCGACCAGAAAAGATGACTTTTTAACAGAATAGTTCAGTTTCCGATAAAACAGTTAATTTTCAACCAAGAAAGATGAATGTAAAAAAAATTATTTTTCAACAAAATTATCGAATTTTCAAACAAAAAACATTATACTTTGATAAAATAATTAAAGTTTCAAACAAATAGTAGAATTTCCAAAAACAAAAATTTATTTTTTTAGAAGAATTTTCAACCACAAAAGATCAATTCCGAGTCATAAATATAATATTAGATTTTTCAACCAAAAAGAATTAAGTCCCACCAAAAATAGTTGGATTTTCTTATTGGGTTCATTAATTCAGTTCGCATCTTATTAAAAAAACGGGAAAAAGGGGAAGCTTCTTGAAAACAGTGAAAAATAGATAATTGTTTTAAAAAGGGGGAACAGGGGACTAGGGGAAAGAGATTAAAATTTTTGTTTTGTTTTTAGTTTGTTTTATAAAGTAAAGTAGTAGCATAAAATTAAATATTCAATTATATTAAAAAAATAAACCATGAATCTTAATCAATAAATTTAAATTATTGAATGAGTAAATAAATTATTTACTAATAAATTAAATTAACTATTATATTATTTCATTAATTAATTAAATTATTTGATCAAATTCATTTTAGGTGATTTTAAGATAATTTTTAAACTAACGATTATGTTATTTTTCACAAATGCTAAATCTTATTTCAAAGCTTATTTAGATTTAAATTAGAATGTGTTAGAAACTCGTAAAAACAATGCAATGGATCACATTTTCTAGCACCCGAATACGATTTATGCAAATTTGTACATGGATATGATGTATTTTTGGTCCGGTAGAATGATTTTGGTAAGAATTGTCGGGTTTTCGGGGGAAAGGGGCTCATAGTATTTTATTATAAACCAAATGCATAATTGCTTTCCTTGATAATCATTCCGTTTAAAAGATCAAAAATACTTTTCAGAATATTTAAAAAGTAGAAAATATATCAAATTATAACGTGTATTGTAATATACATTACTTACTAATACGAGAGGTTAAGAATAATTCTGTTTATATTCCAAACGACAATAAGCAGATTATTTAACGTTGCTACATGTTTTAATGGCTTTATTTGCTTTAAGCTGATAAGAAAACTTACTAGTAACTACTTTTTCTGTAAAGTTTTCCTTCTAAGCACTTTTCTTTATGAGTGAGCGACTTAGCCCCGTATTGTGGGGTAAAGTCGCTTACACTTCAAAGGATCATAAATAGGTCTTTATGAATTAAATCTGTGTTTGTGTTTTATGGCAAATGGCCAGATAGAGATTATATATTTGAAGCATGAATAACTAATCAAAATTTTTTCTTGCACTTTATTGTAAAAAAACAACAAAAAAACAAAAACGAGCCGCTTAGCCCCATTAACAATGATCGGTTATTTTTCAAATTCTTCTATATGATATAGTCATTTTCAGTTTGCTCTTACAATTCTTGAAAATTGTACACCGGTACCTCCAGATAATTTTTGCATAAATTGCGGTATCTTTGTGAACATAAAATTAGGAGTTTAAACACGTGGAGTGCGTGCTCGACATGCGAAACTACAAGGTTCTACGAACCGCGAAATGTCACGGTAAACGGAAGGACAGTGTCACAGAGATTTTAACTTGAAACCCAGCAATTAATGACAAAACAATTTACGCTTATCAACCATCTTTATTTTAATTATACTGGGTTCTTTATTTTAATTATACTGGGTTTTATTACATCTCCTTATGCAGATATAATATTTTTATCTTTTTAAAATATCTTTTTATATTCCCAGAATAAATTAAGGTCTTAAATTATACATTTACTATATAGCTTTTAATTTTTTGCTAGAGCTTCATGCTTATTACATTAATGCTAAATAAAAATGGAAGTGATACCTTTATTTTATTAAACTTATTGGCTGTTGAAATCATAAATTCAATTAGGCTTGGTACCTATTTTTATTCTTGATAAGAGCTTTTATATTCCAAACTATATTATTATTATTATTATATCAATTTAACGAATTATAATAACAAAATCATTGAAGATAGAAGAACTAATAATGTCAATAGTTTGGGTTTCAATAAAGTGAATCTAAAGTTCCTGTATAAAAGAACAAAGAAAGAAAAAAATATTTGAAAACGACCTAGTTAAAAATTTGTTTTTCCTTTGTTCTTTAAACTTGACCATTAAAGATAAGCAATTTTAATGGCTTGTGACTAATAGCATAATCATATTTTACTCATTTCGGTGCGTTCTGAGTCAGCAAAGTGCACTAAACAGAAATCACCTGAACGTGCTAAAACGTCTAATACAGGTTATAATCACCATATCATAATGTAAAAAGTAAGCGCACAAAACATGATAAATCTATTCGAGATGATTCCTCAATAATTAGACAAATACTGTATTTCAAAAACACTAGAGATAGAAGAAAAATTCAAATCGGATCATACAGAGAAAACCGTTTATCTGGTTATCCTATATTATTGAATTATTGAATCTATTAGCTGGTTTAATGCAGTTTTCGTAACATCTTTAACACTTTAGCACATAATAGACGGATTTTAATTTAGATCTTTTGAAGGTTACAACATTTTTAAGGCGCAATTTTAATAGGATAACATTTTTTTGTTAGCAAAGGGTCAATAATCATATTCCTCGAGTCCTGAGAATGGCCTAACTATGCATAACTCATTTTGTTGCAAAAATGGATTTATCATGTTTTGTTCACTTACTCCACATATACGCAACAGGGCATGTATAATTTTGTAAACAAATATTCAAAGATGTGCGAAACAAAATTTGACTCTCTTTGGCTTTGATTATATTTCAAAAAGATTTATAATGCAGGGATCAAAATGGTTCAGCAGCATGTTTTACTTTTGAGAATACCAGTGTAATGAACAAAATTAAAAAATGCTGAACTTTTATAAAAAACCACAATCTCAATTAGGAGTGAGATTTTTGTCTCTTTCGCGACACTCTTGATTCAATCAGGTCAGACTTTCATTTTTCTATCTTTTAATTAGAAGAATGAATACATCGCTGGATTATTTATATCAAAAATTTTTCGAAAATTTTAAAAGTATTGCAGAATAGTTAAAAAAATTAACTTTACAGTGCATTGCAATTATGTTTGAAGGGTGGCAGTACATAACTAGTTAACCAACAGAATGGGAATTTATCAAAAGAACGATAAAACATTATGTAAATCTGAAATCACTGTTAAAAGATAAAACAAATGTCTACGCTGGAGTCTGAGTGTTGCTAAATTGAGGCAAAAACAGTTTGATAAAAAAAAGTTATCCAGGTTCGAGGAAACGGATGTGGAAGTTCACAATCTCAAAGTGACACTGGCCACAAATTAGAATGGACTCGGCTGAGGAGTGCGATAAAAATTCAATTTTCATTTAAAATATAAAATATTATGCTTCCGAGATATTAAATTTCTGAATACGTATAAATAATGTTAGATGTAAAAAAGTTAGCTGACGCCGAGAAAAACTACTGCAAATTTTGAGATTAAACATGGGTTTTCAAAATTGGCTTTTGATAGTGACTATAGAAAATTAATTTTCAATTTATTAGCAAAAATAACATTTAGCTCCCGAGGTATGGAGATGGAGAATGAAAAACGCTTGATTCAAAAAAATTATTCTGTTCCGAGAAAATCGAAATTGAAGATCACGATATCACAGTGTGACAAACATTTTTTTCCCCTAAAAACCCGAAAAAAATTAAAAATTAAATTTTTTCTGTCATTAAATGATGATGATTGCAGGAAATATCAATGTTACAAGGTTGACAAAAATTATTATTACGTTAAAATTATCACTAAATTTCAACTAATATTTTAAATAAATTTTCCAAAACTTATTGTATCAAAAAATGATAGTTTGAAAAAATCCTTTTACCTTATTTTTAATTATTTAAATAAATTTGTTTGAGTTTTGGGAATGACACGTTTTTGTTCCCGCGTCTAGTCTTCTACCACAATTATTGCATTTCCATAAATTTTTGCAAAACACCTAAAATTCGGATAGGCTGCATTCTTTAAATCAAATATTTTTGGACAATTTTGAAAGCATTAAAGAAATGATTTTAAAGAAAATAATGTTATAGTCAATGGAACCTTTTTTTAGATCAACATAAAAACATATGTCACGCACATCCTAAATAATTTGATCCAGACTGGCTAGGAGTACAAGCCTTTAAAAGTCCCAAAAATAATGACAAATATTTTTTCTCACGTTGGACCTTGCCGTTTGTATAAAAATAAATATAAAAAGGTGTGAAATCACAAATAAAAAGTCGGACCTTTCTACCAGATTTACTTTGACATATGCTTTCCCTTTCAGGAATATTTTATCTCAGATAATAATATATTTTTAGGACTTACAATGAAACTGTACCGTGATTACACAAAAAACAAAATGAAAGATAATAAAAAAAACTGTTTCAGGAATGTATTTTTTTAGACGTAAATTTATTGACGCTATCTGTTTTCGGGTTCAGTCACAATTAATATAATAAAATATTTGTAAATTTGCGTGTTTTAAATTTTTTTAAATAAAAATGTATGCATGTTCATTAGAGTGGGTCGAAAGTGTCGATTGTTTTAGATCAAGATGAAATCATATGAAAAAGTTGCCTTTCGGATTATCAAAAACTCCATATTTGAAAACAAAATTTTGGTCAAGATTGAACCTAAACGCAACGGACATAAAGTTAAAAAAAATGAGTTTTTCTTATTTTTCATCAAATTTCATACCTGTGGTAAACCCGTTTTGGTAAAAAATTAAAAAGAATATTAAAAATGGGATCCAATTTCGAGTTTCACCTGTTTCTTTAATATTATTTAGGTAAAAAATATTGAAGAAACTATAGTAGAATATAAAAATAGAATTTTTTAAATAAATGGTTACTATATTTTCTTGAGTCTTTTTTTGCCTAAATAATATTAAAGGAACACGCGAAACTCTAAATCCGATACTTTTTTTTATATTTATTTTTAATTTTTCTCTAAAACGGTGAGTTATGCAGAAAAGTCAAACAACAGAAAAGGTGTAATTTTTCTACATCTTCAACTTTTGCATATAACTTTTTTCAAACAAAAAAAAAGTTAATATTGGAGTGTTTCATACCAAAAGGGTAACTTTTATATATATAATCATTGGGAAAATAGGGGGAAAGAGGAACAGGGGACTGACTGTGATCTTTGATAATGAAAGCGCGAGTTGAACGCATATGGCATCACGCAAGGTCGGTGAAAGGCAATAAATTGTGAATTGCATTTTTTTGTCTGTTAGAGAACAACGATCGATGGCAGTATTGCACAATCATATTTGCAAATAAAGATAATTCTGAACTCTTAACGACTAAATCGATACTGAAATAAAATTTCTCTATAGGGGCATTTCGCGGGAGAGGTACTAAATAAAATGTGCCAAGTTTTAATTCGAAATTGTTTAAATTTTTCAAGATATTTGCATGAACAATTTTGAGTTATTTTTTTTCTTATCATAACTCAGTTCTTAATAACGATAGAGTAACATGTTTTAGACAGTTTTTGTTCGTAATTTATTGAAATTTGAGGGGAAAAATACAAAACGTTAATTTTTTCATTTGCTTTATTTCAAAAACAAAATTTATTTTGTCATTTAAAAACTTGTTCTTCGCGAGATATTTAAAAAAAAGTAATAAATACGCTTTTTCACTAAAGGTTCTCGAAGACAATCCAACAAACTCGTGGCATTGGTTTTTTAGAATTGTTTCGAAAACCGTTAGTTGTACGGAAAAAAGTTATACACAATAAAATATGTTCCTTAACTAGATCTATAAAATTTGTGTGATATGCATTTTAATCAAATCAATATTTAGAAGATATCAAATAAAATTGATTTTTAGTGCACAAAGATAATTATTCAAATATTCAAGATTCACCTTTTTCCCTTATTATCTGCTCAAGATAAAACTTTACAGGAATAAGTGCCAATCTATTATTACACCGTGCCTCCGCAGATCGAAAACTTCAAAGACGTTTTTCTCAGAAACGAAGAATAATGGCACTGCTAAAATTTGTTGTGCACTTCAAGACACATCAAAGCGTATTTACAATTTTTTTGAAAAAAATATCTCGCGAACAGAAGGTTTTAAAATTACAAATAATTTAGTTTTTTAAATGAGCAAATGCGAAAATGAACATTGCTTATTTTTCCCCTTAAATTTCAACTTCAAGTAAAAGCTGTCTCAAATATGTGTCTCTATTGTTATCATTGTTATTAACAACTGAGTTATGATAAAAAGAAAAAAACTAGTAAATTGGTGATGCAATTTTTTTTAATTTAAACAATTTTGCACTACAATATTCATACCACGAAGTAGAGCAAAATCTGAGACATGATCCCTCAATCTCCCGCACAATGCCACTATAATAGTTAAATGGGGTTGTTGCATGAATTTTATATAGTATATTTTTTAAATACTGCATACAATTTAAAAAACTTTAGTACATTTTGAATTTTTTTTTTAATATTTCACTTCTGTGAAAAAATATTTTTAAAAAAGTATCGAAAACCCTATTCAAACAACTCTGTGACCTTGAAACATCACATCCTGCAAAGCGCTGAACCAATCAGAATAGTGATGTGCAGTGGCTCCATTGACTAGAGAAATATCCAGATGACAGCCAGCGAAAAAAATTTGTGAACATCCACATGTCGACTTTTATCACATTCGTACTGCCAAACTTTACAAATCCCGGTTTTACTAAAATTCTAAGCATTTTGAACACCTTTTTGGGCCCTTCTTCATACTTTTTAAACGCTTTTTAAATAATAAACGTGAAAATAGGTTATGTTTACTCAAATCATTAGCGGTCATAATAATTTCCCCATCAACTGCGCTAATCAGACTGATGTTCACTTCCGACTCTGGCCCAATCAGAATGCCTCATTTTCCCGCAAAAAATTTAAAAAGTATACTTTTTAAACATTGGAAAAGTTAAAACATATCTAAAAAAACTTTCCTCGAGTAATAATTATATTCAATTTTTAGTGCTCTTTTAATTTCACTAGGAAGAAAATCTATTTGAAAATATGCAATAACCCCATTAAATAATTTTATACAAATTTCGAACATACTTAAAAGTCATATATGTTAGCTCCTTGAATTTCAGTCATAAACTATAAAAAAAACTCCTGTAAAATACGCTTGTAAATATTCATCACTATTCTTCCAAGGACTTTAAATATTTTTGATCTTTTGTTTTTGACTTTCACTGCCACGCAATAAAAAGCCTTGCTTAAACTTTTATCTTCTACCTTTTTACTCGACCTTCCGTCCTCGAAAGTTCGATTTTTTTCATGTTAAACTCTCGTTTTTCCGTCTGACGAACTAAAATAGCAGATAAGTGGATCATAAAACCATCCAGTGAGTAGGGAAGCGATCAGTTTCTGATTCTGCGAAGAAAACATAGAAGGCATCGAACCAGTGAACTATCTTCCAAGAACGCATGGTAGCATTGGTAGCACAGAAACGTAAAAAAAATTACGCCGAGAATGGGAAGAGCAGTTAAGTCTTTGTTCTGTGGGTAGATTTGCTTGGAAAATGCGAGCGCTTAAATAGTTCAGATCTGAGATAGGTGATGGAATGAGAGCCATGAGTTCAGAGACCCTGCAGATATTTCAGCAAATCAATCTGCACGATGATAAAGTTCTTTCTAGAACAAAGACGCACGTGACCGTTCATTGAACCATGCACCATTTCATATGAAACATCTATTTTTTTTAAATAAATTTATTCATAAACTTCAGACCAGGAAATGTTTCATTTCTTTTTTTAATTCTAATAGCTTCAATTGTCCTACTCTGATGCCTATATACCCCCTTGAGATTTACCCCCACCTCTTCACCATTCTAAGATGCGCCCCCTCTGACTCTCCTAAAAACATGACCCCTCCACCATCGCCCTAGCACACCTCCCCTTCTTCCTCTCACCCAATATGATACCCTCGACTGTTTACCATCATCCCCTCCCCTCCCCTCTCCTCTCCCCTCCCCATCACCCGACCCCTTCTCATCCTCCGACTATGATACCCTCTACTCTTGACCATCTTCCCCCGCACCAGTCATATATACACCCTATATCAGTCTACCGGCTACCCGAATACCCCATCGGCCTTTACCCCCTCCTACACTTCCCTCGCCTCATCACCTCTACCCTTTATGCATATCACTTACAGAGTCCACCCCCCTCCATTCGTAATCTTTCCAAACCACTTCAGCTTTGACCTTTCCCCTGCCTTCTTTTTCACAATCCTTTACCTCTTCATCACCTGTCATTTCATTACTACTCTCGGTCCACTTCTCATTCCATTTTTCCTCCATATTCTTTCCCCTCAAACCCATACTCCACTGTCCATTCCCAACCAACAAATATCCCCATCACTCCCTCCCCCGGTCAAGCCCCTCTCATTCCTCCATCCCCACCCTTCATTACCTCATTTCGACCCTATATATCCCCTCCCCTCTATCCCTATCTTCCCCCGCCACTGCATCACGGCATAAAGCCCTCCCCCAACCCTCATCCTGTTCATCCTGTTCCTCTCACTCCTTTGTACGGTAATTGATTGCAGCTATGAATGTGTAATTTTTTTTAGGTTTGCATCTACAAATTTAACTAAATTTGTATTACCGTAAAAAATGTAAAAACTAAAACATAAATACTTTCTATCTTCTCAAGGGATGACATAATTTTGCCGGACTTTCAAAATCCCTAATGTAGAAAAATACCAAAAAAATAATTACCAAAAAGAAATGTTTTTCAACCTATTAGCATTATTATTTCTTGAAATTATAATTTCTCGGAACAGAATAATTTTTTTTCGATCAAACATTGTATATTCTCATTTAACACCCCCATTTTTTGGAAGCAATCTTTTATTTTTGTAAAAAACTGAAAATTCTCGTACGATTTTCTCGGGATTAGCTAACTTTTTTACATCAAACTTTATTTACGCATATTCGGAAACTTAATATTTCCGGGGGGGGGGGCGTTATTATTTTTTTAAGCTGCGAATTGAATTTTTCAACACAATCCGCAGCTGAGCCTTCTCAAATTTTAGGTTCGTGTCACTTTCAGATTATCAATTTCAACAGTCATTTTCTGGAACCTGGATAACTTTTTCTAATAAAATTTTTTGTTCTCAATTTAGCACAACTTCAGCTCGGAAGTAGAACGCTTGTTTCATCTTTCAATGGTGATTTTGTTTTTACAAAATGGTTTTTCGCTCTTTTGAAAAATTCCTAATTTGTCGGTAATCTAGTTTTTTACTGTCATTCTTCAATTAAGACGCTATCAAATTTGTTGGCTTGAATAGAGGCAATTATTGTTTAAGGCTTCTCGATCACTAAAGTTAAGCAGCGCTTGGCTCTGTAATACTCGGATGGGGTCCATCGTACTTCGTTTATTTCTACTTTATAATATTCTGGCTAAATAAATTTGGTATCAACTTCTCAAGCAAGTTGTACATTTTTCAAAAAAAGAGTGCAAATTTGTTATGCATGATATGTACTTATATATATCCTGATATATCCTGATAATACATTTTAAGATATTTAAAGTCTTCCTTTATTTTTTTAACTACTTGGAAAAAAATAATTTATGATTATAAATGTATTTAGTTGATGAGCACCAAACCTGGACCAGGCCAGAAAGTCAAGGTGATACAAAAAAGTCTAGTTTTGATAGAGTGAATTTCTTATTTTCTATCATTCTGTCATTTTAGACACATTATAACTTTTAGAATAATGTGAAAAAAAAATTTGCTGATCAAACTTAGAACTTTCTTTGTTTTTGGATAGCTGATCAGCGCCAGTCCTGGGCCAGACCAAACTTATAATTTTTTGTTCTTGGTAGCTGATCAGCGCCAAACCTAGATCAGACCAGAATGTCAAGGGGACAAGAAAAACATTATAGTTTTGCTAGTGTCAATTTCTTATTTTCTATCATTTGTAACACCCTGTAACTTTTTCGAAATATGGCAAGGAAAAATTTGCTGATCGAACTTAAAACTTTTTTTGTTCTGGGATAGCTGATCAGCGCCAGTCCTGGACCAGACCACACCTTCCAGACTAGACAGTCTAGATAAAGCCAGAACGGGGCCAGACCTGACATCAGACTGCAACTTAATTTTTCCACATGGGAAAACTCGATTTAAACCAATTCTGGTTTACGATTCTAGAATACAAATCCATAGTAATAGATCCTTTTGATCGTTTTCATGATTCTTACTACTTGCAATCGGAAGTCAATTTTATAATATTTCGAATCGAATTGGAGAAACTCGTGATGCAAGACTGTGAACATCAGCAATATTGCACGCACTGAGTGAATTTAATGCTACAAAATGTATCATAAAAATTGTTATAACCTACACGAATAAGTGCTTATCTAATTTAAATAGGGAAAACTAATTTTAACAAAATTTTGAAGAAATTCTAGTTTAAGAAGATCTATTATAGTCTAGGAACTGAATTTTTTCATTTAATGTGTATTTAATAAAAAATATACAATTTTTTACTATTAATTATTATAAAAACATATCAAGAAGTAAATAAGAAAATGTAAGTTTTTATTTTTGTACTTGCACACTTCCTATTTCCTTCTTTGTTTGATAAAAAAAACAGTTGGAGTCAGTTCTGACATTTCTGACCTCCTTTTATAGTGACATCATTTCCAGGACACGAACGATTGGGCGACCGATAAGTCTTACCTTGACGAAATGTTATTCTGGCATGCAAAGTATACGAACAATTTTTCATAGAGAATTTGAGTTGTTGTCAAGAGGAAATTTTAAAAGCTATAATACAAATTTTATTGTCGCAAAAAACTATTTGAATTCTTCAACACAATTAGATTTCTAACATCAAAAAAGGAAATAGGGTAATTTTTTACAAAAAAGGGGAAAGATTGAACATTTTTTACATGTGGAAAAGAAAAAACAATCTTTTTCTAATAAATGTTCTATTTTTAAATGACTTTTTAATGATTTCTGCCAATAAACAATTCATTCCTCAAATTGGATATACTTCGGACAATGAAAATTCATTCACAGTGATATAAAACAGTCCAACAAAAATGAAAATTTGGTAAATAAACCATCTTTATTTGTATAAAATCGTTCTCACAATCAAGAATATTTTCTCTTTTAAAAATGTCAGAGTTGGAAAAGGTTGATCTTCCCAAAATTTTTGGGGCGACTAGCCAAGATTATGAAAAATATTTGCCTAATCATCCCGAATTTCGGGGCGGATGGGAAAAAATTCGAGCCACGCGACGATTTTGATCAAATAATAAAACTTTTTTTTTATTTTTCTCTAAAAATGTTATATTTAATATTTCCAGTAAGAGAATTGTTATAACTACCCATATATATTTTTTAATTAACCATGAAACGACTTGCCTCAACATCAGTGGAAATTGTTCGAAAATAACGCAGAACTACAAAATATTTTCGGGAGTGGAACCAAGTGGAATATACGTTTTTAGGCGCGCTGATCACGAATCCGTAACCCCTATGACCCCTGCCCGTCAGGATCAAGGTCATTTGAAGGTCAATTTCGTTAATTCGAGAGATATCATATTTTTGACCTCAGATTCTGAACAAGCGGAAAATTTTATGTTCGGATATATTTTTACCCACGGGATCGAGTGACCTCTAGAGGTCACATGAAGGTCAAAAGCATTCTTCAGAATTTCTGAACCTAGTAGCTTGTCATGGTTTGCTGATATCAAGGTAATGATCCTTACGAAATACGTTTCGGATGTGCTGATCACGACTCAGTGACCCCTATGACCCCTACACCTCAGGATCAAGGTCATTTGAAGGTCAACTTCGTTAATTCGAGAGATATCATGTTTTTGACCTCATATTCTGAAAGAGTAGGAAATTTTACGTTCGGAAATATTTTCATCCACGGGTCCAGTGACCTCTAGAGGTCATATGAATGTCAAAATCATTCTTTAGAACATCTGAACCCAGTAGCTTGTCATGTTTTGCTAATATCGAGGTAATGACGCTTAAAAAATACGTTTTCGGGTGCGCTGATCACGAATCCGTGACCCCTATGATCCCTATACGTCAGCATTAAGGTCATCTGAAGGTCAGCTCCCTTTATTCGAGAGACATAATCTTTTTGACCTCAGACTCTGAAAGAGCGGGCAATTTTACGTTCGGATATATTTTTCCCTACGGGTCCCAGTGACCTGTATAGGTCATATGAAGGTCAAATTGATAATTCTAAATTCCTTAGCCTGTATCTCGTCATGGTAGCCATATACAGAGGAAATTACCTATGCAAACGCTATTGTATATGAGGGATTCAAAATATATACACGGCAAGGCAGGCAAAAAATCTAAATACCTCAAATAATGTTGTGTTTTAGGTTTTTAGGTTATGGAATATTTAGGTTTACTTTTTTTCCTGCTGGTGTATGAAACTTCGAGGTTATAAGGTATTCAAATTGAACTCTTCGGTCTTTGTATAACGATTTTGAGGTCAAAAACATGATATCTCTCGAATTAACGAAGCAGACCTTCCAATGACCTTGATCCTGACGTGTAGGGGTCATAGGGGCCACGGATTCGTGACCAGGGCACCCGAAAACGTATTTTGTAAGGATCATTACCTTGATATTAGCAAACCATGACAAGCTACTAGGTTCAGAAATTCTAAAGAATGCTTTTGACCTTCATGTGACCTCTAGAGTTCACTCGATCCCGTGGGTAAAAATACAGCCGACGTTAAATTTTCCGCTCTTTCCGGATCTGAGGTCAAAAAGATAATATCTCT